>PKMM01046243.1:358481-401611 GCA_002933915.1 Eutrema heterophyllum | reverse complement strand
ACCTAATTAAATCAAACTATCTAATGTAACAAAAAAAAAAAACTTACATTTGTAACTCGGCGGCGTGGAGGGGCGGCGGCGGAGTGGGAGAGGCGGCGGACGAGGACGAGGACGAGAGGAGAGGAGAGGAGAGGAGAGGAGAGGAGAGGAGAGGAAAAGAGGAGGGGAGAGGAGAGGAAGAGAGAAGAGGAGAGAAGAAAGTTTTCGCGGAGAGGAAGAAGGAGAGGAGAGGAGAAGAAGAGAAAAGAAAATGAAAGAGAAGAAGACGAATCGATTGATATGATTAAAGATTTCCGACGGACCCCTTCTCTCGGGAATCCGTCGGAAATTAAATTTAATTAACCGCTCCGATTTTCAGCAATTTTCGTTTGGCACTTGAATTTCGCGGATAAAATTTCAGGGTCCGTCGAAAATCCCTCAGAAATTTTCGACGGACCTTGATATTTTGAAGTTTTATACTTAACATTTCTTGGGTGTGAAACAAAAAAATATTGAGGTCCGTCGAAAATCCTTCGGAAATTTCCGACGGATTTCCGACGGATTTAGGGTTTAGGGTTTAGATTTTGAAGATTTCATAAATATTAGTGTTGTACAAGCATTAGTGTTACATACTAATAAGAAAAACCTTTGAAAACCAAACAGACCAAGTTGTTTTCCATTTTCTAACAATCGATCGATACACGAGATCTAGCTTTCATAAGAACACATATAACATATAAAGACACTTATGAGTTTGATTAGTGTTTCAATTAAAAAGTAAAAAATGTTTGATTCTTAAAAAGATTTCACAGAAAGTAGTTTTAATTTGTTACTTCTAGATCTATCAAGACCTAACATGTTTAAAATCCGCCAAATTTGAGGGTTATGACCTTAAACCGTCGAAAATCCCTCGGAAATTTCCGACGGATTTCCGACGATTTAGGATTTTAGCAGAGGAAAACTTGCCTGGTGTAAGTTTTAGCCGGGAGTATAGAATTTTACTCGGCTTTCCGAGGGATTTCCGACAGTTTAGGATTTTAGCCGAGTAAAATCCTAAACCTCCGGCTAAAACTTGCCCGGTGTCAGTTTTAGCCAGGGGATTCAGTTTTCCTTGGCTAAAATCCTAAACCTCCGGCTAAAACTTACCCGGTGTCAGTTTTAGCCAGGAATTTCCGACGGTTTAGGATTTTAGCCGGGAAAAAGTTTATTAAAATACCAAGTATATATTCCCGGGATTTGCCAACAAAAGTTCAAGTTAAAAACCCAAATTAAGCTCTTTTTATTAATGTAAAAGGAGGAGTAGAACATTATTTGAGAAATAGGCTAAAAGGATGGGTCGTCTTCCATTTCACTATCGGACGAGTCGTCGATAACCACTCGGCTGAGCTCAGTTTCCGCGAGGCGAGCATTCCGTAGGACAATGTTGATGCGCTCTCCACGGTCATGTAGCCCCATCTCGGTAAGCTGCAGTCGAAGGTCAGGTCGGAGTCCTAGGAAAAAGATCATCGCCACTTCTTCTGTGGATCGGTAAAGCCCAAAGTGTCCCATAGTCTGCACGAACTCCTCATGGTATTCTTGTAGAGTCTGGTTCCCTTGCCTTGCCAAGCCTAGCCCCCAGCTACCACTGGTTGAAGTCAGGTCTGGCTTTTTGGGGCCGGAGGAACTTCGCTGACACTTGCGGGCCCTTCCCTCTTCAACCTCGTCACAAATCCAAGGGTTGGACTTAATCTTGACCGTAGATGGACAAATGACTCTCTTAGGAGCAGTTTCCCACGTCAAAGACATCGTTTTGAAAAAGGTTTTAAGAAAACAATTTCGCAAACGTGACAAAACACAGGCGTATTTGTTGTGAATGAGGGGAGAAGTATTTATAGAGAAATGTTTGCATGTTCTCTGCAACTATATATACACATGATCGAATCTTCAAAATATCAGAGACATGAAAGGTATATATATCTGTTTACAAACAAAGCAAACGTATATGCAAGAGAAGAAGTATTTACAAAGCAAGTAATATATCCCTCGAAAATCGGTCGGAAATTACCTACCGATTTTCGACGGTCGTTAATCGGTCGGAATATTCCGACGACATTCCAAGGGAAATCAATCCGTCGGAATATTCCGACCGATTTCCGATCATTTTCAGTTCGTCGAAATAACCTCGGAAATCCCTCGGTATTCCGTCGGAAAATTTTCCGACGGTGTAAAACCCGTCGGAAATGCGCTTGTTTTCTTGTAGTGACAATATCATTATCAAGAAAAGCCTCACTCAATCAAACAACGAGGGGTGGAAAGAAAACGGTTAAGGTAAGAGGTAGGGAACCATTCTAAAGATGAGAATGGCCACTCGGGTTATTAGAGAGTGGTAAAGGTGGATAAGACAACCCAAGTGTTTTCTTTGAACCATGGTTATGTATCATAAGCCCATAAGCGGGAAGATTAGATTCATTTAAGTCCAATATCAAGGGGTTGATGTAAAATTAAACAAGTAATTGCGAGACAACGAGTTAAGAGTAGAGAGATCAAAGCAAAGAGTATACGAGTTTCAAAAGGTTGTTCAAGCAACATGATAATATTACTAAGGGTATCACATCAATTTCTAGACTAAGCTTTTAGTGGTTTCTATCATTGTCCCCTATGCATATGCAATGCGATCCTATATGCTTCTAGACTCAATCCTAAAATGAAGATGAGACTATGCAAACTACATGATGTTTTTGGATTTTTCAAATTTTTCGATTTTTTTTTTGTATTTTTCTATGCAATATAATATGTACAATGCAAGACTCAAAGAGAAAGAAAATAAGACAAAGAAAACAATGTTAAATGACAAAGACCTCTTCCCCGAACTTAAATCACACCGTCTCGGTGTGAAATGAATCCAAAGAAAGAGTAAAAATGCAAATCAAAAAGATATGTACAAGAGGAAAAGTTAGGTACCTTGGAGATATGGAGATGAGGGGGTTGATCCGCGGAGGAGGTTTATCGGTCGTCGCTATTTGATATGCTCAAATTAATACCCTATAAGTACTAAAGCAGTTGTTGTAGTATATGTAGGGGTTTGAAAACGCGGAGACTCACCTATTCATGAAACACTGCAATGACCCTTTTCCCAAGTACCCAAAAGTCACCTAACCAGATCCAAATCTAACCACCATGTACTTCTCCGTAGACATTCGCAGCTTCCCCAGACTACACACATTATCTCGCAACATCGTTCAATTAAACCCTTCATCGCCAGTTTCATCGCTGTGATTAACATCAAGAACCTTATAGATTCTTTCCCACACAATATCATGACAATGAACCACCCAAATTCACACTTTTTGTATCACTTTTTCTCCCCCAGACTTATTTCTTATTTTGTTCTTTTTTTTTTTTTTTTTCTTCTTTAGAATCGCATATACACATCAAGGTATGAGACGCGAGTATTGATGGTGTTTGCCACCGAATCCCCGGTTCTTCCCTCTCAATGTATCAAAGGGTGTAGGCGAATAATGGCATCATAGGAAAATCCTAACCTCGCTTCCAACCTTTGTGTGATCATTCCTCACCAAGTAAAATAATGGGATCGCTAGAAATTTTCCTAGCCCTCTACTCTGAAGAAAATCATTTCATCTTTTATGCTCTTTTTTATTAACTTGTAACAGGGGAGAGAGATACTATCACTTTCAAACACATGGGTTCCTTTGTCAGATATGAATGAGGAATCAAGCTCTGTGAATACTAACCACATCGATGAAGTGCAAGAATTTGGCTCAGGCTTTAAAAGAACTCTGCTGGAAACATGTGTGTCTTCTAGTTAACTGGTCAGCCTTTGGATTTTTCATTAGTCGATCTGTAGCTGATTCTGTAACAGTGGTCACTTAGAAGCAAAGTCAGAACAAAAGAGTCAAAAACACGATCATAATCTCCAACAAATTTTGACTCAATAAAACAGATTTTGACACAAAAACGACTGACTCTAAGAAAAACAAACACAATTTCAGCGACTACCTCCCCCAGACTTGAACAACACTTTCCCCAGTGTTATCTAGCCTAAGTTTGGTGAAAGAAAACAAATGAACTAAGTGGATTGTGAAAATCGAAAATCTTACCTGTAAAGGTGATGAGTGTCGATCGATACAACCTGGTATTGATCGATACCAGTTGTATGTCGACACACTGATTTCAAATCAGTGTTATCGAGTTGCTTAACTCAGGGAAAGTGATCCAAAGTGTTAGAAGTTAGCACTGTTAGGAACACTAAAAAACAAGTTAATAGCAACAAGATAATCAAGCATAAATCCATGAGTTCAAATGCAAAAATAAAGCTGACATAGATTCCAAAGAAACGAAAAAAATAAAAAGAAAAGAAAAGAAAGAAAAAGAAAAACAAACGTGAAAACAGAAGAAGACTAATCCTCTGTAACTGATTCACGCAAAACACAAGACACAAAACATAAAACCAAAAACAAAAACAAAAACAAAAGACTTATAAATAGACTTACCAGTGGGTTGCCTCCCACCAAGCGCTTGTTTTTAGTCATTAGCTTGACTTTGGCTCGTGTATTAATCGGGATAGGAATGAGAACTTGCGCCAAAAAAAGCTCCACAACTAGACATCGCCAGCTTCAGAGTTCTTCTCAACATGCTCTCCACAACCTCCTTTCCTTTCTCTTTCAGCTCCGAAGTAAGAATAACTCTAGCCTTAGAGAATGGTTTTGGGGCGCCTTTGCACTTCACCTTATATGCAATCGAATCTCCATCACACTTCTGAGGGATTAAAGTCACATGGGTAGCACTGCGCGTGGGGTATCGGCCGATACCAGGAGGGTATCGATCGATACCAGGGCTTCGTGGTCAAGTTCTGTGTTCCCTCGGTTTTTGCCTTAGCCTTTTTGATGTCTTTCGTGGTGATGATAGATGGACTATCAAGAACGTTCATGACAGTTGGTACGTCAGGAGGTTCTTCCAAAGGATCAGCTACCAACGTCTCTCCTGTGACAACACCGATGCAAGAACCATGCGTGGTAGCTCCTCTAGTAGGAATGGCTTTGTAGTACACCTCCTTGTCGATGTATGAGAACGAGATTATCTTGCTGGGTGTGTCCATAATGGCACCAACCGTAGCCATAAATGGTCTTCCAAGAATCAACTGCATATTGGATTTTGCACTCATCTCCACAACCTGAAATCAGTAGGAACCAGACAATCTCCTACTTCAACCATCAAATCAGGGATTGTACCGTATGGAAGTGAGGTGGAACAGTTCGCGAATGTGAGAGTCATCTTAGGAGATCTAATACCAATTCTCAACCCCTCTGCAATTGCCCTTGACATGACATTGACGCAAGCCCCTGAATCAACGATAGACTCGTTGAATTTAACTCCAGAGATGGAGCATGGAACAGAGAATTTCCCTGGGTCTTCCCTCTTAATCAGCTATTTCATCGGAGGTGGTGTTCTTATGGCTTTTAGAAAGAGTGCCTTAATCTCTTCCTCAGTTTCTCTGCTGTCTTGGAAGTAACACTCCAAAGGATGGTTTTCAAAAACTTCCTCAAAAGATATATTGTGGGGAATCCCCCTGACCATGTTCTCAAAAGCAAGCAACTTCTCTGCAGAGATGGGACCTCTTAGGTGTCTAAATGGTCTAGGATAGGGCACCGTAGGCTTGTAAACCCTTTCCTCGACAATCTGGGGTGTTTTCTCAATTGCTGGATCATTCTGCGAGGGGTGTCGATCGATACTAGTGGTGGTGTCGATCGAGACTAGTGGGGTTGAAACGACTCGAGCAGGTGTCTGGACGGGTATCGATCGACACTGGCTGGTGTCGGTCGATACATGGGGATTTTCATAATCCCAATCGTCATCTTCAGCTTGGTGTCGATCGACACAGGTAGTGGTGTCGATCGATGCTTGTTGCTTCAAAACGTCCTTGGCAGATCCTTGGAAGTGTGTCGATCGATACAGGGAGTATCGGTCGATACAGGGGTGGAGTTCGAAATCTCATCGTCATTCTCGGCAAGATTGACGAAAATCTCAGCAGTTGAGCACTTCTGCACTCATGGGGGTACCTCTTTTCCACTCCTCGAGGGGATAGCAGTGACGTATTCGTTCTGTGAATGAACCATCAGTCCCTTGACAGTTGCTGCAGTCTGAGCTACCTGAGTTTCCAACATCCTGTGGCTAGTACCGAGAGCCTCGATTTCCCCATTCAGATCGGTATACATAGCATCCAACCTTCCACTGAAATCCACGGTCATCTTCTGCTGTCCCTAAAGAAGCTGTTCAAGCAAGGATTTAACTTTGCTTTCAGGAGCTCTGGGTGGTGTGGGTGGGCATTGATACCTTTGATCTTGAAATCCATCTCCATCAATGTAGTTATAATATCCCACGTCATCCTCTTTAGTAGGACGAAAAGCCTTCTGCTGCTTGCCATCAACAAATTATGCACCGAATCCAGCTTCGCATGCATTTTAGCAATCTGCGATTCATCAACACCTCCGTGCAGCCTTTTCCGCTCGAGATCAGCACTCTTGGCGCTATTGCTAGACGCCAAGTTCTCAATGAGCACATACGCATCATCAGGATACCTCGTGTAGAAATTTCCATTGCTCGCAGCATCTAGAGCCATCTGATACCTCCCATCAATCCCTCTGAAGAAGAAACTCAGCAACTGAACCTGAGTGAATCCGTGATGTGGACAATCCCTCTGATAAGATCTAAATCGCACCCAAGCAGCCTTAAGTGCCTCTGTCGGTCCCTGAGAAAATTGAGAGATCTTGTTCCTCAGCTCCTCGGATCTCGCATAATCATAGAAGTTATTCAGAAACGCGTTCTTCGTCTCTGCCCAAGTAGTTAGCAATCCTGGAGGCAACTGCTTCAGCCAGTAAGCTGCATCCCCACCAAGAGAGTATGGGAAAAGCTTACAGAACAGGAAATCATAGGACACCCCATTATGTTTGATGCTAGTCACCAAGTCCTCAAACCTCTCAATATGATCCATAGGGTGTTCATGGGGAAGACCATGAAAAAGATGCTGACCCACAAGAGTGAAGTATGCAGGCTTCAGCTCAAAGTCATCCCTCTTAAAAGTGGGAATACGAATCGCAGACCGATTGGCATAGAACTGATCGGGTCTGTTGTACTCTCCAAGCGTCCTAGCACGATTAACCACAGTATTCCCAACATTCTCAACAGCTAGAGGGGCAATAATGTTTCCATCTCCATCAAGTCGTTGCCCTCTCTCATTGTACAATTGACCCTCTCGGTCTCTGAAAGCACCAGCCTCATCACGAATCAAGACAATCGGATTGTTCATCTCTGCTGGCTTCTTTGCTTTCCTGAAACACAAAAGTCAAGAACGTAAGTAACCGAAAAAAAAAAAACGCGACGGGTATCGATCGATACTCGACGATTTAGTCGAAATTCTTCACTAAAATCTAATGGCGAAATTGAGTCCCCGGCTACGGCGCCAAATTTGATATGCTCAAATTAATACCCTATAAGTACTAAAGCAGTTGTTGTAGTATATGTAGGGGTCGAACACAAGGACTCCAGAATTCACACAATAGATTGTATAGTTTCGTATCAAGCTAAACCAAAAAGATGTAATTAAATGCAATGCGTAAATTGAATGAGTTGTAAATCGATGGGAAAGAAGATAGGCTCAGGGTATTTCTCAGGGATTCAATGAATGTAGATAGACTAACTAATAGGATTCAGATTTAGAGCGGTTCTTGAACTCAAATCACTAAAGTATAGCTAACCAACTCTCGTTGCGAAAACTATCTAAGTCTAAATCCTAGAATTCCAAATCTCTTTGCGAATCCTAAAGTCTAAACCAGCTTTTAGTTCAGGTTTGATTTGTTCACAAAACAACTAAACCAAATCTCTTTGCGAATAGTTATTTTGCTCACCTAGGTTCTGTCAGGTAATTAATCGCACTCTCGTGCCTAACCAATTATCCTAAGATCTAAGTTCTAGATTCGTCAACCTAGAATTAGCTATGGGAACAACCTAAGGCGAAGAACTAATTCAGATGGTGAATCCTAATCAATCAATTAACCTAACATTCAGAGAAAATCCTTATGAGAACCCTGAACCTAATAGTGGATCTACTCAGACATGGAGAATGAAAACAACATGATTGAATAGATCATCAAAGAAATCAATAAGAAACAGGAATTCAGAATTGTCTCCCAAAAACCCTGTAACAAATCTCTCTCAAAGTATCAAGAATAAATTAAAGCTTAGCCAACAAAAGTGGCTGAAAAACCTAATTATATTGCTAAAACACGTTTTGGGGCTTCTTGTAATTATTAAAGACACCTGGACCAATGTGCAAACTCTCCAGACTTGTAAAAAGTCGAGTTTCCTGTTTTCCTGTAGTGAGTATCGACCGACACTAAGGTAGTATCGACCGACACTAGTCATTGCTCGCCATACTGGACTGTCTTCACGAAAACTGGCATAACTTTTGATCGCACCGTTGGAATGACCTCAAACCACTTCCAAATGAAAGCTAATCCAAAGATCTGTCTTGTGGGAAGTTCTTCAAATCTTCATTTAAAGTCGCGACTCGTGCTTCAGTGAGTATCGACCGATACTAGTTAGTATCGATCGATACTGAGGCCTCAAATCCGGTATTCAGCTACACGAACTTCTGTTTTGCTCCAAAATGCTCCAAAATGCTCCAGAAAGCTCTAGTATCTCCAATTATGCTCCAAACGTGCTAAAACCTGTAAAAGACTCTAAAACACTACAAAATAGTAGAAAGACTCTATAAAACGGAACTATATCATGGCTTAAAAGGGGCAAAACTCCTTGTCAGCCTCGTCTCACTTCATTTAAAGCCTGTCAGGTCCCTGAAACAAAAACACATAAAAACAAATACTACAAGCACACACAAACAAATCAAAGAAGCAAATTCACACCACACATATATACATATCTACAAAGGATACCTAGGGATTTCCTCCCAAGCGCGCTTGTTTGACGTCGCTAAGCTTGACGTTTCAAACCTTTTTAGGCAAGTGATAGGTTTGAGAGAGGTACCGAGGTCCCTTCCTCAATGAAGTCTGAGGCTGAATATTGTTTGAGCCTTTGACCATTAACCGTGAAGTCCCCACCGGTGTTGTTCCATAGCATCACCGCGCCGTAAGGCTGTACCTCTTTGAACTTGAACGGTCCCGACCATCTTGATTTTAATTTACCGGGAAACAACTTTAACCGGGAATTGTAGAGCAGCACGTGGTCTCCAACCTTGAAACCCTTCTCGAGAATCTTCTTGTCATGTAACGCTTTGGTCCATTCCTTATAGATTTTTGAGCTCTCATAGGCGTCCAAACGGATCTCATCTAGCTCATGCAGTTGGATAAGACGCCTTTCCGAGGCTGTCTTAATGTCGAAGTTGAGGAGCTTCACTGCCCACAATGCCTTGTACTCGAGCTCGACCGGTAAGTGGCACGACTTCCCGTAGAGTAAGTTGAATGGTGTAGTCCCGATTGGTGTATTGAATGCCGTCCAGTATGCCCACAATGCATCATCGAGCTTCTTATCCCAATCCTTTCTCGGATTTCCCACAATCTTCTCCAATATGGCTTTGATCTGGCGGTTTGAGACTTCTACTTGACCGCTTTTTTGAGGATGGTAGGGCGTGGCTACCTTGTGCTTAACCCTATGTTTCTTGAGCAAGCTTTCAAATACCTTATTAATGAAATTGCTTCCACCATCGGAAATCACCACTCTCGGTATCCCAAACCTCTGGAAAATGATCGTCTTAAAGAGCTTAATGTCCACCTTGACATCATTAGTCGGGCTTGCAATGGCTTCGACCAACTTAGAAACATAGTCCACTGCCACCAATATGTACTGGTTCCCGTAAGAAGATGGAAACGGTCCCATGAAGTCTATTCCCCATACGTCAAATACTTCAACCTCCAAGATTGGATTTTGGGGCATCTGGTCCCTTCTACTTATGTTGCCTCGTCTTTGGCAAGCATCACAGGTGGAGACATAGGCGTGGGCATCTTTGAATAGGCTAGGCCACCATAATCCGGAATGAAGCACCTTTGTTGCGGTTTTGAAAGATGCAAAATGTCTTCCATAAACCGAGCCATGACAATGATATAATACTCCATTCACTTCCCCTTCCGGGATGCACCTTTGGTAAAGACCATCCGAACACCTCTTGTAGAGATAGGGCTCGTCCCAATAGAAATGGGTGACATCTATAAAGAATTTCTTCTTATGATCATAGCTGTCCAGGTTTGGCGGTTCTCTTCCACAAGTGAGATAGTTCACGAAATCTGCGTACCAAGGTAAACCGAGATCACTCAGGTTTTCATTTCTTCCAATTTCATGTCCGCTTGGTAGCGTTTCTTCAAATTCTCAACAATTATAAGATGTTCCTCGGGGAGAGAATCATCTATGGGAATTGTTTCTTCAATTCTCAATCTCAACCGCTAAGAGCTCATTTTCCGTGGTTTTATACTTCGTTTAAGCATCATCCAAGGTTATGCTCGCATAATAGATCACATTGATCTTTTTGTCTTTCTTTTGCCCCAGCACCGCGCCAACTGCAAAGTAGCTAGCGTCGCACATGATCTCGAAAGGAAGACTCTGATCCGATGCTTGCACTATCGGGGCGCTCACAAGAGCACTTTTGATTTCCAAGAATGCTTTCAAACATTCTTCATCGAAAACAAACTCCACTTCCTTGCATAGAAGCCTAGTGAATGGTCTCACTATCTTGGAGAAATCCTTGATAAACCGTCTATAGAACCCGGCATGGCCCAAAAAGCTTTGGATTCCTTTCACCGTGGTTGGCGGTTCTAAGCTCATCATGACCTTGATTTTTGCTTTGTCCACTTCAATGCCCTTCTCCGAGATCTTATGGCCGAGGACAATGCCTTCCCGTACCATGAAATGGCACTTCTCCCAATTTAAGACGAGATTTGTCTCCTCGCACCTAGTGAGTACCCTGCACAGATTTGACAAACAAGAAGAAAACGAGGCACCATACACAGAAAAGTCATCCATAAACACTTCTACCATGTCCTCAATTAAATCCAAGAAAATAGACATTACACACCGTTGAAAAGTCGCAGGTGCATTACAAAGTCCAAATGGCATTCTTTGATATGCGAAGGTACCATATGGGCAAGTAAATGTCATTTTCTCTTGGTCATTGGGGTGGATAGGGATTTAAAAGAAACCCTAATATCCATCAAGAAAACAGTAGAATGGGTGATTTGCTAGTCTTTCCAACATTTGGTCAATGAAAGGCAAGGGGAAATGATATTTTCGAGTTGACGAATTTAGTTTTCGAGTTGACGAATTCAGTTATAGTCAGGATTAATTCATCTTTATCATTTTTCACAACCGTTATCCCGCCCTTTTTGGGAAACACATGAACGGGTGAGACCCATGTACTATCCGAAATGGGATATATTATCCCCTCATCTAGAAGCTTAAGAATCTCCTTCTTAACCACTTTTTTCAAATTCGGGTTTAACCGTCTTTGATGTTCTATAGAGCTCATAGACTCATCTTCTAGATGGATTTAGTGTGTACATAGAGAAGAGGAAATTCCTTTTATATCATCCAAAGAGTAGCCAATTTCTCTTCGGAATTTCCTCAACTCTCTTAAAAGGGGGGACAGCTCATTCTCGTCTAGACTTTCATTTATTATAATCGGGTATGACTCGTTTGGACCTAAGAACGCACACCTTAGCCCAATTGGGAGTGGTTTGAGGTCCACCTTTGGGGCTTTCAGCTCGCTCCAATCATCATAAAAGCTAGTCTCACCATTTCTAGATTCTTGCTCGTCATCGTGGTCAACATCCAAAGCAAATATGAAGTCAATATCCAAGGCATTTGCATTGTGTTCCAAATCGATAGGCTCTTCGTGTTCTAGTTCCAGGAATGAACTCTCTCCAACAAGTGCTTTGTGTGAGTCAAGTATCCTTGCGTACTCAACACTTTCAGCATGAAGAAACCCATGCTCTCCTTGGTTCTTAGTTAGCGCCACTTGGAGATGATCTTCCAAGGCTAACTCTTCCAATAGTTCATCCGCCAACTCTTCCATAGCCTCAATGTAAAAGGCTTGACCATCGATTGTGAGTTTTTTCATCACATCATTGATGTCGAATCGAAGAACATCGTCTTTGCCCAAGTGGGGGTCAATTTTGCCTTTCCTTACATCAATGATTGCACCGGCGGTGGCTAAGAACGGTCTTCCAAAGATGAGAGGATCTTTGGGTTCTTCATCCATCTCTAGAACCACAAAATTTCCGATCATGACCGGCAAGTCTTCAAGTAGTCCAACCGGGTGTCTCACCGATATGTCCGCTAGAACCAGAGAGATTCTACAGGATTTGTAGAGAGTGAAACCGAGGCGCTTTGAAACTGACAGCAGCATCAAGCTCACACTTGCTCCAAGATCATATAGACAGTGGTTGAAAGCAAGGGGTCCTAGAGCACAAGGAAGTGTAAAACTCCCCGGATCTCCAAGTTTCTTTGGCACAATCTATTTTTGAATGATGGCGCTGCACTCATGGGTAAGCAATACCATCCCTTCCAACTCCTTTGTTCTGTCTTTGATCGCGTCTTTAAGGAACTTGTTGTATTAAGGGACTAGTAGGAAAGCATCCACCAAGGGCATATTCACTTGGACCTTGTCCATTTGCTTGTCAAAAATTGCCCTGTATTTCTCCATAAGTTGCTTCTTATAGCGTCCCGGGAATGGAAGCTTGGGCTCGTAAGGCGGTGGTATAAAAAGATTCTCTCTTCTCTTAGGCGTCTCCTTGGCCTTCTCCTCAACAATGTCTTTACCTTTATCTTGGCAGTCTCGACATCTTCTTCAATCACATTGTCATCATTAATCTCAATGACTACTTCCTCTCCTTGCTTCTTATCGTCATCATTTAGTTTTGTTGTCGGAAGCTCTCTAGAGGGAAGCTCTTTCCCGCTTCTCAATGTGATGGCATTGATATACTCTTTTGGGTTGGCTTCGGCTTTGCCCAGTAAAGTGCCTTGAGGTCGTGATGAAGAAGAAGCGCCTATACTCTCCATTTGCTTGAACTTAGATGACAATGCCTCGAATTTGGAGTTGAGGTCATTATAAGAGCAATCCACCTTGTTGTGGATTTCTGCCATTTTCTTGCTCAAGTGTATCGCTCCATTTGCTTGGCCTTGAAGGATTTGTTGAAGCATGCTCTTCATCTCGAGATCTTGAGGCGTTGTGTTGTTTGCTTGTCTTTGTTGTGCAAATTGTTGCTTGGGTTGAAAACCACCTTGGTTCCCTTGAAAGTTGTTCTTGGGAACAAAGCCTTGTTGCTGGTAGTTTGAACCTTGAGCTTGGTTGGAAGAACCGAAGGTCTTTTGCTGGGCTCCTTGGTTTTGCGAGTTCTGTTGTGGATAGATTTGATCTTTAGGGTTCTCCACATTGGGGTTTTGGTATGAGAAGTTGGGGTGGTTTCTATAGTTGTTGTTGAAACCCTTTTGATAGCCTCCTTGACCACCCACATAGTTAACTTCCTCTTTCGCATTGTCATCTTCCCCATCATACTGAAATCCTTGGCTTCCATCAGCATCTCCCAAAAAATTGACAGACGTTTGAGAAGCATTCAAAAGCTTGTCCATTGTTTCGTTAAGAGCTTTCATCTCCTTCTTTCTTTGGTCTTCATATTTGCCGCCTCCTCTTGAAGATCGTCATAGTCTTCACAGTAATTCCCATCACTTAGAGCTAGGTTCTTCACAAGCTCCATTCCATCATTGACTTCCTAGCCCAGAAAGTTCCCATTGCTTGCGGTGTCGAGAAGCATCCGGTATTTGTGCATAACACCATGGTATAAGGTGCTTAATAGCAACTCATCTAAAAACCCGTGGTGTGGTCATTTCATCGTGTACCCCTAGAACTTCTCCCATGCCTCACTAAAGCTTTCGTTGTTCCTTTAAGTGAAGCTTGAGATGTCATTTCTCAACCGAGCTGTCCTCGTAGTGGAAAAGAACTTCGATAAGAACGCCTTCTTGCATTGATCCCATGAAGTGATGGAACCTTGTGGTAAGTTCTTCTCCCATTGTCTAGCTTTATCCCATATAGAGAAAGGGAATAACCTCAGCTTGGATGCATATTCAGAGATGCCATTGATCTTCACTAAACCGCACACTTGGTCGAACTGATCCAAGTGATCCAATGGATCCTCCATAGCTAACCCGTGGAACTTGTTCCCTTGTACCATGCTTATCAAGCTCGCCTTGATTTCAAAGTTGTTGTTTTCCACGGGAGATGGGAAGATTCCAGTTTGATGCCCATGTGCATTCGGTGCATCAAAAGCTCCTATAACCCTGGGCGGTCTTGGAGGATGTCGAGGCAGTACCCCTACGCCTACACCTTGGACATCCACTGGTTGCTGCACGTTTTCACCAACAGCTGGTGGTGCTTGATCCTCCATCTCGAATTGATTTGGCTGATCAGCTCTCTCTCTTTCTCGTCTTGCTCGTGAAATCTCTCTCGTATCGTCGAATGTCGTCAACACGTTCAACAAGATTCGCACTTCCACTTGATCTCGTGTTCATACACCTATGTGAGAAGAAGAGAAAGCAAAGTGAAAAAGATTAGTAAAAATAAAACTTAGTCTCAAATAGAGTCCAAATCTTAATGGCTATTGCTAATTTCTCCGGCAACGGCGCTAAATTGATAATGAACTTCTTACGGTTCGCACAATTACCCACTGTGCACAATGCCACAATCTAATGGCATGTCATTGCAGCACTTAAGGATCGAATCCACATGGAAATAAGAACGACTCACTAAGAATACAAGACGCTATCTAATCTAAGTGATAATCGGGATTTTGGTTTTGTTTGAATGAATTCAACATATAATAACTAGAAACCTAAAAGAGATTGCTAATTACGGTTTTAAAACGATATTAAAAACAAATCCAAGGGTGAAGTATACGATTTGCGGGTAACCTTAGAGTTTCACAATGATGCCAATATACTCAAATAATACTAATCCTTAGACTATGATCATGGACAAGACTAATCAAATTCTTCGAAATTAGTCACTTTGCAAATTACTAAATCAAGAACAAATTTCCATTTGTGATTTAGTAACTTTCAAGCATTAAAAACAAGATCATTTAATCAACCAACATCTTAGATAACTATTTCCATATGCTAAGAGTGTAAGTTACTTGATTAGTTCATCGGAGAATTTCATCGAACACATTCCGGACGAGAAATTCCCTATGATCTAAATCAACTTGATCATGGTCAAAATAGCATTAAGAACACTAAACAAGGAAGAATCATTAATAATCTAGGCCCTAACATCATTTATTCACTCTAAAATTACCTAAATCTACTTCACCCAAGAATTCTAGAGGACTACTCACTCATGGCCAAACAACACAAATAAACCATAGAAATGAAAGACATGAGCAAAATAATAAGAAAAGTAGAAAAAGATTCAAGAAAACTTCACTAGATCTTCCAAGAATTGCAAACTTCTAATTAAGAACAATGTTTTCTCTCAAGAGTTTTGGTTAAAAGTGATAAAAGATAGATACATCTGGTCTAAAAACCAGTTACTATACAGTTTTGGCCGAAAAAAGCAAAGAGAAAGTAGGTGAAATAGTGAAAAACACGTTTTTAGAACTGTTTTAGGAGGTTGGGTCGTGTGTATTGGTTTTTGACTTTGCATCCTTTATTTTATTAGGCTGTTTTATCGGCTAAGTGGCCGATAAACTTCTGGCAGAACGTGATTCTTCGGCTTTGCATCCTTCATTTTTATCGGGCTTGTGTATCGGCCAAGTGGCCGATAAAAGTCTTTACAGAAACTTGACGTCCTTTGGCTTGGCAGTCCTTCGTTTTATCAGCCCCAACTTATCGGTCCTTTGGCCGATACAAACTCTCACAGGAGATGACACTTCTTCGTCTTGGCATTTTTCATTTTATCGGGCCTCTTTATCGGCCATATGGCCGATAGAAACTCTCCACAGGAAGTCGACATCTTCAAAACGAGGTAAGGCTCTTTATCGCTCATGTTTTCTGGTCATATAGCCGATAAAACAACTTGACATGAACGACGTCTTCTTGGCACGAGACAAGGCATTTTATCGCTCATGTTTATCGGCCATATAGCCGATAAAACAGCTTGACAGGAACGACATCTTCTTGGCACGAGACAAGGCATTTTATCGGCCATCCTTATCGACCACATGGCTGATAAAACCAATCATCAGGGACTCCATCACCTTTTCCTTGTCTTTCTTTCCACTAGGCCTTCCGTGATGGCTATCCACACTCCTCTAACTCCATAAGTACCTGAAAATGACTCAAAATGGTATGTACATGCAAATATACACCCTAAGACTCTGGAACACGCTCTTAACGCTAAATGAGACACTTATGCATGAATATGTTACAAAGTATGTTGTTGGGGTCGGTTTTCACCCACTCGAGTTTAACACGAATCGCATCGACTAAACATCATCTCTAGACCATTTCAAACACCTAACCACGCCTGAAAGAACAACCCCGAGGCAAAAAATCATTCGACCAAGCCGAGGCCAAGCCTGGAACCAAGCCGAGGCCAAGCCTGGAACCAAGCCGAGGTTGAGGTCACCCCGCCTCGGATCGGAAGCCTAATGGGCCAAAACGAAGCCCGTCTGATTAATCCATTAGACCAAAGTAAAAGCCCAAATAATCGGTTACCCTAATCTAAGGAGGCGACCGCATGAAGCAAAAGGAAATATTCCTCTTTTCTCCGAGATTTACACCAATGAAGACCAATATAAATAGCATTCATTATCATTTTTGTAACCCATCCGGAAACCCTAGCAATAGATCTTAGAAATCTTACTCTTGTACTCGTAACACTTACAAAACAGCAATAATAAAACCATCTTTGGATCTCTCTGCGTGTTTTCCCTCAGAAACTTCTGTTCCCTCTTTAATCCCTTACAAAAATCGATTGTGTGAATTTCGACACACACAGTTTGGCGTCGTCTGTGGGGAAGAAAGAAGTTTTCTAACTCGAAACACCAGGAACGAGATTCGCAAAGATGGCCAAAGAACGGCAGCCAACCGTTGATGGCGTAAACGACAACAACATTGGATATGGATTTGGTGGATGCGGCAATGGGATCGTAGGGCCCAACCCCGGTAACTTTCTCCCTGTAACAGAGGTAGCCCCAACACCTCTAGTCGAATTACAGAGTATGCTCGCCTTGTTGCTGAAGAAAGTAGATGAGGAAGATAAAGCAAACCAAACCTTGTCGGAAAGAGTAGAGATGTTGGTGTCCGGGGGTCGGATCAGAGATTTGCAATTGGGAGACCTTGGCTTAGCAGCACCTTCCCCAAGGACGGAAAGGAGGCTCAATCTCAACCCCACTGCACTCGATCTATCAACACCTGGAACCACTTCGGAAAACAGGGAACAACCGCCACTATACTCATCTGGAGAAGTGACTGATATGCTCAAATTAATACCCTATAAGTACTAAAGCAGTTGTTGTAGTATATGTAGGGGTCGAACACAAGAACTCAAGAAAGTCACACAATAGATTATATACACTCGAATTAAGCTAAGCGATTCAATTTAACAGAAAGCAATAAACGAAATTAAAAGAGTTGTAATTCAATGGAGGAAAGATAGGCTCATGGTATTTCTCAGGAATTCAATGAATGTAGATAAACGAACTAACATGATTCAGATTTAGCGCGATTCTGGAACTCAAATCACTAAAGTATAGCTAACCAACTCTCGTTGCGAAAACTATCTAAGTTTAAATCCTAGAATTCCAAATCTCTTTGCGAATCCTAAAGTCTAAACTAGCTTTTAGTTCAAGTTTGAGTTGTTCACAAAACAACTAAACCAAATCTCTTTACGAATAGTTATTTTGCTCACCCTAAGTTCTATCAGGTAATTAATCGCACTCTCGTGCCTAATCAATTATCCTAAGATCTAAGTTCCAGATTCGTCAACCTAGAATTAGCTATGAGAACAAACTATGGTGAAGAACTAATTCAGATGGTGAATCCTAATTAACTAATTAACCTAACATTCAGAGAAAATCCTTATGAGAACCCTGAACCTAACAAGGGATCTACTCAGACATAGAGATTGAAACAAGCAACATGATTGAATAGATGATCAAATCAAATAAATAGAAGAGAGTAAAACAATGGTTCGAAATCTTCTTTCTGACGAACAAAGTTCACACAAAACTAAAGTAGAATAAAGCTTAGCCAACAAAAGTGGCTGAAAATCCTAATTAATAACCTAAAACACGTTTTGGGGCTTATTGTAATTATTAAAGTCTTATGGACCAAGGAGCAGTTTTTCAAACTTCAGAAAAGTCGCGACTTGTGTTTCTCTGCAGTCAGTATCAATCGATACCATAAGTGGTATCAGTCGATACTCGGGCTTCAAATCGACTTCTCAGCTACACGATCTTCTGCTTTGCTCCAAAATGCTCCAGAAAGCTCCAATATCTCCAATTATGCTCCAAACGTGCTAAAACCTATAAAAGACTCTAAAATACTACAAAATAGTAGAAAGACTCTATAAAACGGACTTATATCATGGCTTAAACGGGGTAAAACCCATGATATATCAACTCCCCGGCAACGGCGCCAAATTTGATATGCTCAAATTAATACCCTATAAGTAGTAAAGCAGTTGTTGTAGTATATGTAGGGGTCGAACACAAGAACTCAAGAAAGTCACACAATAGATTATATAGACTCGAATTAAGCTAAGCGATTCAATTTAACATAAAGCAATAAACGAAATTAAAAGAGTTGTAATTCAATGGAGGAAAGATAGGCTCATGGTATTTCTCATGAATTCAATGAATGTAGATAAACTAACTAACAAGATTCAGATTTAGCGCGGTTCTTGAACTCAAATCACTAAAGTATAGCTAACCAACTCTCGTTGCGAAAACTATCTAAGTCTAAATCCTAGAATTCCAAATCTCTTTGCGAATCCTAAAGTCTAAACCAGCTTTTAGTTCAAGTTTGATTTGTTCACAAAACTACTAAACCAAATCTCTTTGCGAATAATTATTTTGCTCACCCTAAGTTCTATCAGGTAATTAATCGCACTTTCGTGCCTAATCAATTATCCTAAGATCTAAGTTCCAGATTCGTCAACCTAGAATTAGCTATGAGAACAACCTATGGTGAAGAACTGATGAGCTCAGGTTTTAACCCTATATGTAACTACTGCAAGTGCACAACAATACGAAGTAGTAATGTAGGGATCGAATCCACAAGGACCAAGCGTTACGACTATGAGAATGCAGGATGAAATTAAAGCTAAGACGAATGACAGATTTTTTTTTGGTTTTATGTTTTCGAATCTAAGAACGATAACTAAAACGATATAAGTTCAAATAAAGAAAGCGTTAAGCCTCGGGTGACGTTGCGGGAAATCACGAACAACGGTTAATGCATCTTAAACAGGGGTTTGCTTTAAGAATCGTCTAGAGCTCAAACCTAATAATAGATTAACCTCCTCCCGGAGTATTAATCCCTATGCTTAAAACTATGAATACTAACTCCCGTTGAATTCAAATGTTCTAAGCATGCTTTTCTAGTTCGATTTGATAGGCTCACAAGAACGCCTTAACATCAACTCCCGTTGGATAAGGACGTTTTGCTCATCTAGGATGATTCCGACATCTAGACAAACACTCTCGTGCGCTAGATAACCTAAGATCATGAACTTAGTGATCAGTTTAATTCAAGCAATAAGAATTCCCTAGACGAAGAATCCACTGAATAAATCCCCGTTTAATCTATCCTAAACCGTCAAATCATGAAATCCCTTAACACCCTTGGCCTAACTAAGAAACTACTCACTCATGATTGCATAACAAATACAGAGCAAATAAGAAGAACACATGATTAACAAAAACAGAAATAGAATAGAGATTAAGAAAGCTTCTCCAATTATGTAGATCCAAATGTTTGCTTTCCAAGCTTACAAATCACCAAGATCAAAAAGAGAAGTACATAGATAAGTTTTTTTTTGGATACATATGAAGTTCTTGCCCTTATTTTCGAGTTTTGGGCGTCAAAGAGAAGAGAAAAGTTTGGTGAAATAGTAAGAAACACGTTTTTACACTATTAACATAGTCTGGATCGATCGATCCAGGTATAAGGATCGATCGATCCCATCTTTTTCTTCAGATCGATCGATCTGGATCAGGCTAAGGTCGATCCAGGAGGTGTCTGGGTTTCTGGATCGATCGATCCAATGGGGTGGATCGATCGATCCCATCTTCATATTTAGAGATCGATCGATCTCAATCAGCGTGAGGTCGATCCAGGAGATGTCCGGGTTTCTGGATCGATCGATCCAATGGGGTGGATCGATCGATCCCATCCTTTTTTGCTCGGTTTCGCCGTTTTTCCGTCCTAGGCCTCCGGACTCCGTCCCAAAATGCTTTTACCCCTGAAATGACTCCTAGAAGACTAAAACACTCGAAAAAGACTCGATTATATACAAAAACACGAGTTGAAATCGTAAAAAACGTAACACATCAACTCCCCCAGACTTAGTATTTTGCTTGTCCTCAAGCAAACAAAAATCTAAGAATAAGGAAGAGGTTTTGAAAACACAAGAACTTACCTTCTCTACAGAATATCGCAATGATCCCTCAACTTTTTAATCCACGTATTGCCTTACCAAATCCAAAACGGACCATTATGTACTTCTCCGCAGTTATCGCAGCTTCTTAGATTCGCCCCATAGTCTCACAGAATAGTCTGAAAGCCATCATCGCTCGGTCTTGTCAAAGATAACAATGTCTAGAGCCTTCTAGACTCTTTCCCTTTCGATATCGTGACAAGCCAACCTTTAATCCTTTCGGTATTTTTCCTCTCCCCCAGACTTATTCATTTTATTCATCTTTTTTTTTTTTTTTTTGAGACTCGAGTATTGATGGTTTTTGCCACCGAATCCCCGGTTCACTCTCTGATTCACTTTCCCTGGCGATCTTTCATGAGACACGAGTATTGATGGTTTTTGCCACCGAATCCCCGGTTCACTTCCGTGCCATTCGTTTTATTTATATATAGATGAATTTATTTTTGGGATCAGGAGAGGAGAATCATACTTTTCACAGGTTGTCTTTGTCAGATACGAATGAGGAGTCAAGCTCTGCAATAATGGTCACTCAGATGAAGAATTAGAACAATAATTCCAAAAACAAGATGAAGAATTAGAAGAAATCGGGGACAGGATCATCTTCTAGGGGATGCTGTGGGGCGCTGGAGGTCCCACCTCTGCGTCTCGTGGTGGCAGCTGCATCCGTGCATAGACGCTCTGGCAGAGGTAAGAACTCGATGTTGCCCGGCCCGTTCACCGCAGTGATCTCGGGCTGTGGAAGCAAGCAGTGCTGGATCCGTCTCTGTCGATCCGTGAACTCGTATTTGTACCCGGTCTTGAGGACGTGGCAGGCTGTCAGATGTTTCTTGTCGATGTAACCAATCTTAGCCGTGCATTCATGTCCGCTGAAGTCAATCCCGTGGTGCATGAAAAGAGGAGTAAGCACACTCCCAATGTACTCCTTCTGTATCTGGTTCCCTAAGAACTGAATCTTCTTTGCCACCAAGGTCCGAGCGAATACCAGACCCAAGTTCACCTCATATGGTGCGGGGAAGTGAAAGTGGTAGACTCCTGACAAATGCTCCCCAATCCCATAATGCAGCAAAAGTAATTCATCAGTACGTACGGCGGCTGGCGCTATCTTTGCAAACAGAATGTTGCTGATGATCTTGGCTACCACACGAATGGCGGGGTTCCTAATCAAGGCCTGTTTCGCCGCTCGGGATTGGAAAGTACCTGAAGCGATGTGGTTCCAAAGTTCTTGCTGGTTTGGGAAATCGTCGGGGAAGTGAGCGCCTTTCTTCCGATGGTCGAACCCGTAAATCTTGCAGAGGTCCGTGATCGATATCTCGTACAACAAACCGCTGGAGAAGTATGTCAATGTTGCGCCATCTACTCGTTCGTATCGTGGGTTGTTGAATGTGAGTCTGGCGGAGGCTAGGAATTGCCGCACCAAATCAGGATAGACCGGATATTCCTTCGTGGCAATATGACCAAACCCAATCTTCTCTAGAATCGTCTCCACGTCTTGGCGAATTCCCATTGCATTCAGAGTTGCAGGGCAGATGATCTTCGTAGGTTCCATTTTGACGCTAAGGAACCTGTTGTAAAACAAGGAATCGAAGTCATCCCAAGCGTCGCCGGCTTTCCTTGCCTGATACCGCGTGTTTTTGCCAAGATCGTCCGGTTGAGCATCTTTGATTATATGTGTGAGATAGTGACTCTCGAACCGGACCCCTTCACGTCGAGGCCATGGTGGTGCGGTTAATGGAGGCGCTACCGAGCCAGAGGCAGCATTAGTATCCACTTGGCGTTGCCTTGGTGCCTTCTGTGTCTTTGTTGCCAGCGCTTTGCCTTTGGATGGAGTAGCCATTATCTGTAAGAAAAACAACGTAAGCGTTTAAGAGGTTTTTCCAAAAAACGGCAAAAATTCAAAATCGAATTTGAAATCATGAGTTGGGCAATGAGATTATGCAGGCAAGTAAAAATATCATTAATGACTTCAAACTCACAACAATCTCCAATTAAAACTTCCAAATTTCCAAAAATTTTCTTTTTCCACAAATTTCTCAAAATTCTCACAATCCACAATTTAATCCAAGAACACAAATACTAGGTGTTTCCAAGCAATGCCCAACTCAAAATCGGTTCATAGCATGTGTACAAAGCATGAATCAATCCAAGAACAAGCTATAAACATGAATTTGATTTTCACAATTTCTACCTAGAATTTTCGGATTGAACAAGAGAGATTCGAGTGCCATACCTTTGCAGATCGAGAATGATGATAGCAGAAACAGAAAGAGCTCGAAAAATCGAGTGGGATAGACCCAAAAATCGTGCAACTCCGTTGAGAAACAAGGAAGTTATGGAAATTTGATTTCAAAATCCAAAATCCCCTCAAGAACACATTGTTGCGAAAATGATGAGAGAAAAAGATGGGTTTGGATCGATTTTATGGGGAAAGGAAGGAAGGAAATCAGTTTTTCGGTTTAAATCAAGTGGGAGTAAACCGGTTTTTAGACCGAAAAAGTTCGAATTGGTTTACCTGTGCCTGGATCGATCGATCCAGCCCTTACCCCTTCGCGTGTCGTCTGGCTCGGTCGATCCAGGAACTCCCCGCATAATTGGATCGATCAATCCATAGGGAGGATCGATCGATCCAAGTTTCTGATTATTTTTTTTTTATTTTTTTTAAGAAAGCTTATATACACTTACCGATCGATCAAATTCAAAACTAAAATTTAGAAAAATTAGTGAAAACAAATCGAAAAATAAAATTATATACACTTACCGGTGGGTTGCCTCCCACCAAGCGCTCGTTTTTAGTCATTAGCTTGACTCCGGGGCCGTTTAGGCGAGACGAGGATCACCGAGAGGAACGGTGAATCCCGCAGCGATTCCGCTGTCAGCGAGATATGGCTTAAGACGCTGACCATTGACAACGAATTCTCTTCCTTGTCGGTTACGCAACACGACTGCTCCGTAGGGACGGACTTCCTTAACCGTGAAAGGACCGGACCATCTTGACTTTAGTTTTCCCGGAAAAAGTCTCAAGCGAGAGTTGAAAAGAAGCACCTGGTCATTGGCGGAGAAATTCCTTGGGATAATCTTCTTGTCATGATAAGCCTTGGTTCGTTCCTTGTAAATCTTGGAGTTCTCATACGCTGCTTGGCGGATCTCGTCCAACTCGTTGAGCTGAATCAACCTTTTCTCGGATGCGGTTTTGATGTCGGAATTTAACAATTTCACTGCCCATGCCGCCTTGTATTCGAGTTCCACTGGAAGGTGACACGGTTTTCCATAGACAAGATGAAATGGGGTCGTGCCAAGAGGTGTCTTGTAGGCGGTTATGTACGCCCATAGTGCGTCATCAAGTTTCACGGCCCAATCTTTACGTGTAATGTTCACCGTCTTTTGAAGAATGCTCTTGATCTCGCGGTTGGATATTTCAACTTGTCCGCTCGTCTGAGGGTGATAAGGAGTGGCTACCTTATGCGTAACGCCGTTCTTCCTCAAGAGTTTCTTGAATAGTTTGTTGATGAAATGCGATCCTCCATCGCTTATCACAACCCTCAGAACTCCAAATCTCGGGAAAATGACAGATTTGAACATCTTAAGGACCACCTTAGAATCGTTAGTCGGACTCGCCATTGCTTCGATCCATTTGAACACGTAGTCCACCGCAACAAGGATGTACTTATTCGCGAAAGAAGATGGAAAAGGACCCATGAAGTCGATTCCCCAACAGTCGAACACCTCAACTTCGAGAATAAAATTTTGAGGCATCTCGTTTCTTTTGCTGATGTTCCCTTGCCGTTGACAGGCGTCACAGTTTGAAACATAAGCGTGAGCATCACGAAACATGGTCGGCCACCAGAAACCGGCCTGCAGCACCTTAGATACGGTCTTGAATGTAGCAAAATGTCCCGCATAATTCGACCCGTGGCAATGAAATAGAATTCCCGGGATTTCTTCTTCCGAGACACAACGTCTATAGAAACCATCGGAACAATGCCTGTACAGGTATGGTTCATCCCAAAGTAATGTCTGATGTCCCGCAAGAATTTCTTCTTTTTGTATCCCGCAAAACCGTCCGGCTTTACATCTGCAGCAAGGAAATTGGCAATTTCTCCAAACCAAGGGATTTCGGGAAGTTTACCGGCCCGAACGTACAGTGAGCCATCCCGTAAAACCTCGATCGCATATACATTCTCCTCGGGAAGGTAGTCATTGATGGGAACCTCCTCGTCGATGCGCATTCGGGACAAATGATCGGCAACTCCATTCTCGATCCCCTTTTTGTCTTTAATCTCGAGATCAAATTCTTGCAACAACAGCATCCATCGCAACAACCTCGGCTTCGAATCCTTCTTGCTAAGTAGATACTTCAATGCGGCATGGTCGGTGTGAACTAAGACTTTAGATCCCACCAAATCCGTCCTGAATTTGTCAAATGCGTACACGACCGCGAGAAGCTCTTTCTCCGTTGTACCGTATTTGCATTGGGCGTCATCAAGAGTTCTGCTGGCATAATAGATAACGTGCACTCTCTTGTCTTTTCGCTGTCCCAAAACAGCGCCCACTGCGTAGTCACTGGCATCACACATCACCTCAAAGGGCAACTCCCAGTCTAGCGGTTGGACAATAGGTGCGCTAACAAGTGCTCCTTTAATCATGTGAAAGGCCGCCAAACAATCGTCATTGAAATCGAACTTCACATCTTTGCACAGCAGCTGCATCAACGGTCTAGCGATCTTCGAGAAGTCCTTGATGAATCGCCTATAGAAACCAGCATGTCCGGGTTTCTGGATTGATCGATCCAATGGGGTGGATCGATCGATCCCATCTTCATATTTAGAGATCGATCGATCTCAATCAGCGTGAGGTCGATCCAGGAGATGTCCGGATTTCTGGATCGATCGATCCAATGGGGTGGATCGATCGATCCCATCCTTTTTTGCTCGGTTTCGGCGTTTTTCCGTCCTAGGCCTCCAGACTCCGTCCTGAAATGCTTTTACCCCTGAAATGACTCCTAGAAGACTAAAACACTCGAAAAAGACTCGATTATATACAAAAAACACGAGTTGAAAATCGTCAAAAACCCAACACATCAAGAACTAATTCAGATGGTGAATCCTAATTAACTAATTAACCTAACATTCAGATAAAATCCTTATGAGAATCCTGAATCTAACAAGGGATCTACTCAGACATAGAGATTGAAACAAGCAACATGATTGAATAGATCATCAAATCAAATAAATAGAAGAGAGTAAAACAATGGTTCAAAATCTTCTCTCTAACGAACAAAGTTCACACAAAACTAAAGTAGAATAAAGCTTAGCCAACAAAAGTGGCTGAAAATCCTAATTAATAACCTAAAACACATTTGGGGCTTATTGTAATTATTAAAGTCTTCTGGACCAAGGAGCAGTTTCTTCAAACTTCAGAAGTCGTGACTTGTGTTTCTCTGCAGTCGGTATCGATCGATACCATAAGTGGTATCGGTCGATACTCGGGCTTCAAATCGACTTCTCAGCTACACGATCTTCTGCTTTGCTCCAAAATGCTCCAGAAAGCTCCAATATCTCTAATTATGCTCCAAACGTGCTAAAACCTGTAAAAGACTCTAAAACACTACAAAATAATAGAAAGACTCTATAAAACGGACTTATATCATGGCTTAAACGGGGTAAAAACCATGATATATCAGTGACGCCCGCAACACCGAGGCCAACCTTGACAAATTTACCTCGATCAAATCCAAGGGCAAAGCAGCAAGAACGAAATTACCAACGAGAAAAACCGAGGCGAGCGAACTAGCGCTTCGGAACGTGTCGAGGACATCAAGCTCGGCTAGGCTCCTGAGAAGCGGAGTTTGCGAGAGGTACTTCCAACTCATGGCGACTCGACCTTAATCCAACCGCTCTCGACTTCTCGAGCCCTGCGACGACCTTTGCAAAAATATTCCAGTCACCATACCCACCCGAAGAAGCGACAGTAGGGGCGACAAAACCGCTCTCATCTGATCCATCTCGGTCATACTACCAAAAAGAACAGCAGACCGACGAGCCTGTGAAAATTCACTCCGGGAGAAATCCGAGCGGCGACACGAACCAAACTAGAGGAGCCGACGCGTCGTAAATAAGACCACCTCGGTGCAAGAAGGACAACAAGATGGGGAGAATACCTTTGACCCGAGCCGGTTCAACAACTTCATAGGAGGAAATCTTCTCTGGACTGATTAGATGCGACTTGTCAACGAGCTGATGAAAATGGATCGAGATCAACGTGACAGGTCGGGAGAAGCAATTCTGGGAGACAACCGCGGCTCAGGCCTTTTCAACAGCAATCTGACAGAACAGAAAGAAAATATCCTCTGGGTGGAGCAAATGCAGCTAGCTGGCGAGCTGCGGATGCGCCAGTGTCAAGCATAACAGGACGAATCGGTGATGACGAACCGACCATGGGTAGGTGAAGCGAACATGACCGAGACAACTCCCGCTCGGAACAATGTCGAGAGGCGAGCCATCACTCCAAAGCACCACGCAGTCAGCGCAGCCCCTAAAGCATGTCGTACACCAAGGGAATCCCGAAAGTCCTCCTTTACGGCAAAAATCACCGAGGCAATCATCCCCGATTAAGAAAAAGTCAAAATTCCATACTATGACGGGTCAGACGACCCAATGATCACATCAGGGTTTTCTGCATGGCGATGATCCAAGCCGGACTAGTGGAAAGTAAAGAAGACGCAAGATTTTGTCGCCGATTTGCAGAACCTCCGATGCCAACTTATGGAGCCTGTCTCAAGGATCAACATAACCATTGCGGAGTTTCATAGGACGATTCGTTGCCGCGGCCTCGAAAGGAGAAAAGGTGGGCGACCAAGAAAGAATCAACGCACTGAAAAGAGGACTACGGTTCGAGTTGAATTTCAGAAGAGAACTGACGCTAAGGCGCCACAAACATTCCAGGATGCCCTATATAGAGCTTCAGACTTCATCTCCGAGCAGGAAGAAACAAGCGAAGCCCTACCAAGAGGCCAAGACAACGACCAATACGACACAACATCCTCCGAAGAAACCATCCGCCATCCGGGTCGGATTGCACTTTACTACAGAACGACGAATCCCGTAGCCTATATAATAATTTTCTGCCGGGCGATGGGCCGCTACAATCCCGAAGGAATCAAGGACGAAGATGGATACAACTTCTGGTTCGGAAAACACCTCAGAGGAGCCGCCCTCGATTGGTTCTCAAATCTCAGTTGACATTCAATTCACAACTTTCGGGAATTGTCTGTCGGGCTCATAAGGTGTTTCTCCGAACACGGAATTTCTGACGCAGATTTGCGAACCCTAACACAAAGACCGTCCGAGTCATTACATCACTTTATCGAACGCTTCAAAATAGCAATCTCATTGGAAGAATGCGTGGACGACCAAGTCGCGCTTAATACACTGAAGCAAGCGTTGCGTAAAGGATCCAAGTTCCGAAGAGAAATCTCACTCAGAAAGCCACCGACGGTCAAAAATGCCCTCGCCTGCGCTTTGGTTTTCATTTCCAGAGAAGAAAAAGCGATGAGCGCACCACTCCGAGGCCAGAATAACGACCAACTAAGATGCTCCAAGCGTAAGAGACTCGTCCTGGACTTGGAGGGAAATGGGAAACGCCCTTCAATTCGGCGGACTGAACAAGACGGTGTAACCGGTGAAACAACCCGAGCATACTCTCCAAAGAAATTCGTCCTCTCTATCGACACAACCCCGAACGACTTCACAGCTCCCCTGTCTCCCCGCCAGCAAGACCGGCCGATGATAGCAAATATGTCATACATCGATGCCTTCATGTGCCGTAATGCCGCAAACTCCTACTGCGAGTCCTATTCAGCCTTTCTTAGCCACTACCGGAGCAGTCATGGACTGGAAACGGCAACGTCTAACCTTCACCCAAATCGCCAGCAATGTCTTCTACCCCACCACCTAGCTCCTTCACAAAGAAGAAATTCCTCGGAGTCAAACCATAGCAATGGCAAGGGTCCCAACAAGATCCGCCTAAGGAGGAAACTCTCCTTCAGCTAGGAACCACTTCTCTACCATGAACTACGTAACGGCTAGATCCCTGCAAAGGGTACGTAGGCAACCAATCTTCGGAAAGGTGCAGCTGTCCCCCTTCTTTTAAAAGGGGGGGAGTGGGTACGTATACACATACTCCCATCTTTTTGTAAGCATGACTTATCTAAGTTTTTATCAATACAATATTACATTTACATTCATCATTCTCTTCAGTTGCTGGCCACAACAACGAGCTCATACATCCTCTTTGGATCTTAACCATTACGGATCATGGTTCTTTTACAATCCGCCAAGGATTAAAGCGCGCTATATAAATTTTAGGCGGATATATTCGGACCAGAGGAAGGAAAATATATCTCGACCAAATCACATAATTTTACTGTCGAAACGGGAACGTAAGTGGAGTTTACATCGCAAACCCTAAAACCGAAGTAAAATCTAAACCCAGTTATCAATCGCTTCATAGCACACTAGTCTCAGACATTTAAAACGATTTGTTTCATAACTTCACCTCGCCTACTCTAAGCGGCTCGAGAACTAAAGACAATAAAACTTCGGCGAAAATAATCTAATCATTTGATTCGCTGCACCATTCCCTTTAGCTAATCGTTTAAAGCCTTGACAAAACAAAGAACACAATACGAGCAGAAAACGATGAGCAAATCGTTGGATAAAGCCATCCATGCACAAGATTCAAGACACATTCAAATCAAGACATTCACGAACAAAAAAGGCCCTCGGAGACCGTACAACAAAGAACATAATAACTACTATTCTGCTCGATCCACATCTTGATCGACAGAATCCTCGACACGCTCGGCAGCTTCAACCCGTTCAATCGCAATAGCTCTAGCCTCGGGAAGGTCGGTCGGCTCCTTGTCGCGAAGAGAATCTCTAGAGATAAGAGAAACTTTCAGCTCGTCCCTCAAGCAAGTCTCAATCATATCGATCTACTCCTTGACGCCCTTATACTCGGCTTTCCAAGCTTTTAGCTTTGTCATCAAGAGATGTGACCTTCCCTGATTTGATATCCGCGATGAGCTGCAAATTACAGTTGACCTCAGCCAACTCGAGCTCTCTGCCCTTGGCACCTTTCAGCTTGTCTACGATCTCCCTCGCCTTGGAGATTCGACCTTCAAATTTACGGGCCTAATCGCCTCAGCGGCAACCAAGTCTCGAGTCGTCACCTCGGCGGCGGGAGGATTTATGCTCTGCTCGGCAACTTGCTTCGCCGCCTCCTCCGCCTCGGCGGCCCTCTTCGCAGCTTCCATTGCCGCGATCTCCTTCTTGGCGTGAATTGACAGTCTTGCCATGCTCATCAAGGTACTATCGCCTGGTGGAGTCTTCGAATATGCTGCGGTACAATCTTGAACAGCCCGAGCCCTCTTCACTCTCTCGAACGAAAAATCCTTCCTCCAGTCGACTTTCTCGGAGGATAAAATCGTCCAAACCTCGGATAAATCGTTCAGACACTTCAGAGGCACACCTTGCACTACAAAGACAAGAACATGAAGTTATCTTAAAGCATCGGATAGTATGACAAATTACAAATATACATAATAGCTACCAAGCGATCCCCAGCTCTTCACGATCCCTTTAAGGCAAGATCGATCCACTGAGGCCTCAGAGATCCGAATGTAGAAGAAGCGGTCTTCCCACACGTCTTTGCTCGGAAAACCCCCGACAACTCTGAAACCAGCCTTATTGGAGATATAACCCCTCTTCGAGTTAGAGACTCTTCGGACTTCCAACAGGCTTCGGAGATGATTGAGATTAATGTCGATCTGGCATTCAGTGCACCTGGTACAGATCCCTATCAAATGACGAAGCCTCCGAGGCAGAATCTCACTCAGTGCAATCCCATATTTCCAAAGATACCTCAAAATAAACTCCGGTATGGGAAACCATAAGAAGCACATGGGAAAGAAGCCCTAGTAGACAGTAAAGCAGTCGGTAGGAGGCTCGTCAGCTTGGTCAGACGCACTAGGAACAATGAATTCAACCTCGTTGGGAATCTCAAAGCGTTGTCTCAGCTCGGCGAGAGATTCCTCGATGGGAAGAGAAGAGCCAGGAAGAGTTTTTCTCTTTCTCTTCGGAAGTTTGGATTTCGGCTCGCTCGAAGGGCCTGCACCAGATATCGTCCGTCTAAGTCATCGGCGAATTCGTCCAGATCTGTCGGTAGACACGCCTCAGGAACATTCATCCCCTCGGGAACATTTATCCCGACACTTTTCATGGAATCGCGACCAAGCCGCGGAGAAGTCTCTCGAGTCGCCCGAACTGTTCGAAGTGCTAACCTCAGACATCGCGCCTCGGGAATGTTGAATTAAACTCGGATAGATGAAGATAAATCGGAAAATACGGAGATAAAATCAGAAAAACTCAAGGGCTCGCCGCGTTTCAGATTGGATAAACTAAACAGTGCGGTGGCAAATCAGAACCTCGATCGGAAAAATAAATGAAAGAAGAGAGAGAAGAGAGCTACCTGTTTTTCGGAAGAACGAAGAATAAAGAATGAAGAGAACATCTCGCTATTTATAAGCAACTCGGCGCGTGGCCGCGCGTGACCTCGGAAATGAATAGAAATGTTTGCGATTCTCGAGGTATTTAATGACGAAACGCAACGACACGTGTACAAATATAAAGATTGAGTCCAGTTAAAAGTATTCCGAGGTATGCCGAGGCAAAGCAGTAGCACGAAGTCATTATTCGGTGCAGAATGACAAGGAAACGCCTCGGCAGCAAGGAGAGGTTTCCTCATCGCCTCGGCACAAGGTTTTAGCGATCAACTCGGCATCGGCGGAAACTCTTTCACCTCGTCACAATCAGCGCAATTTTGTCTCTACGACAAGAACCGACTATCCGCTCGGTATCAATACGGTTCGACGTGTTAACCTCGATCTCGATGATCCTTACCTCGTCACAATCACTTCTGAATCTGACGAGCTGGGGGGCAAACTGTTGGGGTTGGTTTTCACCCACTTGAGTTTAACACGAATCGCATCGACCAAACATCATCTCTCGACCATTTCAAACACCTAACCACGCATGAAAGAACAACACCGAGGCAAAACATCACTCGATCAAGCCGAGGCTAAACCTAGAACCGAGCCGAGGTTGAGGTCACCCCGCCTCGGATCGGAAGCCTAATGGGCCAAAACGAAGCATGTCTGACTAATCCAATAAACCGAAGTAAAAGCCCAAATCATCGGTTACCCTAATCTAACGCGGCGGCCGCATGAAGCAAAAGAAAATATTCCTCTTTTCTCCGAGATTTACACCAATGAAGACCAATATATATAGCATTCATTATCATTTTTGTAACCCATATGGAAACCCTAGCAATAGCTCTTAGAAATCTTACTCTTGTACTCGGAACGCTTACAAAACAGCAATAATAAAACCATCTTTGGATCTCTCTGCGTGTTTTCCCTCAGAAACTTATGTTCCCTCTTAAATCCCTTACAAAAACCGATTGTGTGAATTTTGACTCACACATATGCATGAATGAGGATAAAACACATCAAAATAATGGGGTTAAAACATGTAAAATATGATGTTATCAGCCTCTCACTTCTATCATATTTAACTGGTAAAATACAATCCTTGATGACCGAATATCGTCAAAGGATTTAAGTTACTCATCAAGGGATTCTGAATTTGTTTCACAAAAATAAATATCCTAACTGTGTTTGTTTGAACAGTTTGCATCACTTGTCAAACCATCCATCAGCGTTGATTGTGGGATTTACATACGATTTAGGAAGACCATCCTTAAATTGTAAGAATCATTCCTAAATAATCAAGAAGGTTTTATAAATTCTAAAATTTAGGTAACATTTCTAGATATTTAGGAAAAATTCATACAAATTTTTAGTAAGGTTTTCCTAAAAATTTAGGACTTCCCAAATTTAAGTTGTATAAATAGGCACAAAAGTTCTCATTTATACGATTTAGGAATGACTTTCTAATTGTGTATGATGGCTTTCTAAATTTGAGTTGTATAAATAGAGACAAAAGTTCTGGTTACATGTTTTAGGATGAATTACTTGTCGACCATTTAAAAACTTACTAAACATTTAAGCATAAAACGATTTTTAGTTTTCAGAATGTGTTGACATATCTCACCAAATTTGAGTTTGTACAAATAGACACAAAAATTCTCATTTATACATTTTAGGAAACCCTTCCTAAATGTGTAGGGCGGTTTCCTAAATTTAAGCTATTGTATAAAGGGACACAAAATTTCATATTACACATTTTAGGATGAGTTATTTGACCATTAAAAACTTACTAAACATACAATGATTATTAGTTGTCACACTATGTTGACATATCTTGCCAAATTTGAGTTGTTATATAAATAGACACAAAGGTTTCATTTATACGTTTTAAGAAAGTTATGTGGCTTCACTAAGAAGAAAGCTATGTGGCTTCATGTCATGATGAATTGTAATGTTTGAATACAAGTAATGATGCTTTTAACATGAAACAAAGTTGTTCTTACCGATTTAGGAAGCTCTTTAAAAAATTCAGAAAGGATTTCACACATTTTAGGAAGGCTTTTCTGAATCGTTAAGAAACCTTAACCATAGACTTAAGAAACCTTAATAATAGACTTTACACTAATAAGAAAGTTATGTGGCTTCATGTCATGATAAAATAATAAAAAAGTTATGTGGTTTCATGTCATGATAAATTGATGTTTGAATACAAGTAATGATGCTTTTAACATGACACAAAACAAATTTAACGATTTATGAAGCTTTTTAAAAAATTCAGGAAGGATTTCAAATATTTTAGGAAGGCTTTCCTGAATCTTCAGTCATGTGTATTGCTGCCAAAACTCACCAAATGGGAGACATGTACGTTTCATGAAGGTTTTCCTAAATGTATAGGACGACTTCATTTATGTATAAACAGATACAAAAGTTCTCATTTATACGTATTAGAAAGGGTTTCCTAAATATGTAGAATGACTTTCTAAATTTGAGTTGTATAAATTGACACACAAGTTTCATTTATATGTTTTAGGAAAGCATTAATAAATGTGTAGGATGGCTTCCTAAATTTGAGGTGTTGTATAAATGAAAACAAAAGTTCTCTTATTTATACGTTTTAGGAAGATCTTCTTAAATGCGTTGGACGACTTCCTAAATATTTACAAATAGTTGAATTAGTATACTTTTTGTTGGTGGAACCCAAAATAACCAGACTCTTGCGTAGGGGTGTCAATTAGGGCCAAAGCCCGAGGGCCAGCCCGGCCCGGCCCTGAAATACAGCAGGTTCGGGCCTAGAAATATAAGCCCAAAAAAATCGGGCCTTCGGGCTAAGCCCGACCGGGTTCGGGCTAGCCGGAAAAGCCCAGAATTTTACATTTTAATTAGTTAGAGATTTTATTTAAAAATTTATCTTTCTTAAAATAATAATTTGACATATTATCTATATTGTTTGTTGCTAAAACCCAGTCTGTAGAATGCTTGTTTCTCTTTATATATTTACTTTTAGTTTAACTATTTGATTACGTATGTCTTATTAAATTTGGGTTCGCTTATCATAGGATTTCAAAGCGTATGAAAAACGTAACATTATAGATGAAGGGAAGTCTAAATTGACTCTATACTTAGAAGACGATAGGTTGGAACTGGCTTTTTATGAAGACATGGATGTTTTAGAATGGTGGAAGTGTTAGTCACAACGCTATGGTGAGTTAGCTCGTATGGCATGTGATGTTTTAAGCATTCTGATAACTATAGTGGCATCAGAGTCTACAATTAGTATTCATGTGTATGTTTTGGATAAATTTAGTATTGGATTTAATACAATACATTTCAATTTAGATTTATTTTGATAAATATTTTTTTTTAATTATTTTTTATTTGAGAATTGTAAATTTTTGTGTTTGTAAAGAAAAGTCTGAAAAAAGCCCGAAAAGCCTTAAAGCCCAGTCCGGGACGGATCGGGCTTTGGAATATAGGCCCGGTTTTTTTTTGGGCCGGGCCGAGCCGGGGTCAAATATTTACGGGCTTTACGGGTTTCGGGCCGGGCCGGGCCAGCGCGATTGACATCCCTACTCTTGCGTGTTTGAATTGTGTAATATTGGAGACAATTAATCTTCTTTACATATTAATTTCTAAGTCTAAGTTATAACTTGTGTTTGTGCTGGTATGAAGATTGTGTTATTTTCTGTTTTATCACACTCTTGAATTTTAACCCCTTTCTTTTGGTGTGTTTTATCCTCATTCATGCATACTTTGTAACATATTCATGCATAAGTGTCTCATTTAGCATAGGACTATGTTCTAGAGTCTTAGGATGTATATTTGCATGTGCATACTGTTTTGAGTCATTTTCAGGTACTTATGGAAGCATAGATCGAGGAGTTTGGAGATGATAGCACTTGGATTAAGAGCAAAGGAAATCGCCAAGAGGAAGAGAAGTGCTTGGAGAAAGAATGAGGAGTCACATCGGGGTCCTGCATCGGCTAGAGGCACACTGATACGAGCTGAAGAAGAAAAGAAAAAAACGATATCGGGATGCTGTATCGGCATCATGCACCCCGATATGAGCTGCCAAGAAAAAGACGTCACATGTATCGGTGTTGTGTATCGGGGTCCTGCATCGGTATCATGCACACCGATACAAGCTGAAGAAGAAATGAAGAAGACAATATCGACATGGTGTATCTGTTATATGCATCCCGATATGACCTCACGAAGAAAACCATCACCTGTTTCAGTAGTGTGTATCGATGCTGTATTCAGGGGTCATGCACACCGATACAATCTCCCCAGTTTCTGCAAATGACAATATCGGTGTGTGGTATCGGCATGAAGCATGCCGATGTGATCCTGACCAAGGCATATCGAGGTCATGCATCGGTATGGTGCTTGCCGATATGACCCTCGCGTCTCAGAAAAATCCAAATCCATGTCGGGTCAACCCGGGTCCAATTTTATCTCTTAAATACTCTCTTGATGTGTAATAATGAGGGGACTTTTTCTTTTAGACAAAACACAGCCTTGTTCTTCATCTTTTTTTTTTAATGTTTTGCAATCTATTTATGATCTATTGAAGTTTTCTTGAATTTTCTTTCACTTTCTTGCTTATCTCAATTATGTCTTCCATTTCCATGGTTTATTTGTGTTCTTTGAGTATGTGTCAGTAGTTCTTTTAGGGTTCTTGGGTAAAGTAGATTAGGGTGATTTTAGGTTTGTTCTTGATGTTTAAGAGCTAGATTACTTGATATCCTTTCTCATTGAGTGTTCTTATTGCTATATTAGCCTTGACAAAGTTGATTTAGAACTCTAGGGAATTTCATGCCCGTAAGGTGTTCGATGAAATTCCCCAACAAATTCAATGAGTGCTTTTCATATCTTAGCCAACGAGAGTTGATGTCTAAGGTGAATTGTGGTTAATTAGACTTGTTATTAATGCTTGTTAGTCATAGAATCGCGAACGGGAGTTTATGACGATTAATGACTAACAAAGGGGTTAATACCATTGTGGATTAATCTTTAGTAGTGATCTAAGGCTTAAGGAAGCAATTGATTGAATGTTTGAGTGCCTAGAATAGATTGAGAATCACCTGAGTCGATTACTTTACCCGAGAATTTGTTTGTCTAAATTTGCTAAATAATGTCTAAGGTTGTCTTTTTTTATCGTTTTGTTTGCTAAACTTCTTGATAAGTTACTTGTTTATTTCTCTATTTTTATATGTTTCAATTTGTTCGATTAAAACCCAAAAATCAAATATTCGCTTAGATTAGATATTGTCTCGTATTCTCGGTGTGTTGTTCTCGTGCATCCCTGGATTGATCCTTAAGTATTACAATGACATGAGTATACTTGGGAAATTGAACACGAAAATATCCCGTTACCAATTTGGCGCATATTTTACACGTTTTAGAGTATTTATTTCTATTAGTTTTATTGTCTTGGAGTCTTTTTAGTGTGTTTTAGTGCATTTTATGTCTCCTCGTTATTCATTTGTATTTTAGAAGTCCTAGAGAGTCTTTGTGGTATTTTGTAATATTTTGTGTCATTTTATGTACGTGGAAGTACTTGTGATATGATCATGGCCAGCATGATCAAAGAGGTTGAGCTTGTAGCTGAGTTTGAAGCCAAGAAGCTCGTACCCGAGAAGCTTGTAACCGAGAAGGGGCTTAAACCCGAGAAAGCCAGGCATGACCATGACCAAAAGGAGTGCAAGTTCGTGACCCCTAAAGCCATAAACAAGAGAACAACATCAAGGGTCATCATCCAATGGTCAAGGAAGGTCAAAATAAAGTCTGCAAGCCCAAGGTGATCGACCCAAGCCTTCCCGAGATGAAGCAAATGAAGCTTTGGACCTACGCGTGTACAAAGAATTATTCCGACCAAACCCGGAGGAGTTAAGCTGCAAACCAACTTTTTCTAGAAACAAGATTCATCAGAGAAGCCGTGAAAGTTGGATTCACATCAACGCCGCTTCAGAGCCGAAAGATATGAATTTTACAAACTGATGGATCTCTTCCAGGCCTCATGGCGCGACTGTGCCAAAGATCGTGTTTTCCAGCCCAAATTAAAAACAATCTTTATACGACCAATTGGAGACGCTTTTTGAATCTCTTATGTTTCCAACAAGCCCAAGATCAAAGGAAATGGCAAAGGGATTAAAAAGATACAGCCCATTTGCCAAACTTGGTCCAGGCTCAGCCACCAAACACTGTACATCCGCCAACCATTTGCAAGTTGTTAGGGATGTTAAAATGGGCGGGCCCGGCCCATTTAAACCCGACCCGTTTAAACCCAGCCCGTTTAAACCCGAGCCAGTTTAGGCCTGTTTATATTTAGGCCCGTTTAGGCCCGCCAGAATTAACACAACCCGTTTAGGCCCGTTTATCCAAATTTTTTTTTGGTCGAAACATTTTTTTTTTAAAACGAAAATACAATTTTTTTGTTATTCAATTTTTAATAGCATTTTTTTGTTGTTATAAATTGTTAAGATGGACATTCAACTAAATCACCAAATCGATATTGGTTATCCATTTCTGCATAAGAAGAAACAAAGATGATAACAAAGAAACGTCAACCATCATCAAATGAAAAGAGAAGAAAAAAAAAACAAATGATGAACACACCTAAGGAATCTGAGCAAAAAAAATCGGAGCTTGAACTTTGATTTAATAAACAATGCACAATCACAATCACAATCAGTTTAAACAATGCACAATCACAATCAGTTTTACATTCCCAAACTACAAAAATAATATAGAAAATGAACTCACGATTCACGAACACAAATCGAAGATGCAAGACTACAACCCAGAATTAAAAATTAAAACTCACAGACACATAAATCGAATCATCCACTTCTTAATTTGAAGGTTAGACTAAAACCCAGAATTAAAATGAGAAAACCAAAATAGAAGAGGTAAGAAATTATCAAAATAGTAAGTGGAATCGAAAATCGAAAATTCAAACCAACCCGGAAGAGAGAACGATGCAATTAGACGTACATGTTTTGCTGTCGCCTTCGCCGGCGCCGGAAGATAACCTAAGCAGAAGCGAAACCGTAGGCGAGCGAATTGGAAGATGAGAAGATGCCGCCGTAGATTCTCTGGCAAACCCACACACCAAAACTGATTCACGACAACGACGGTCGTTCTGTCGGAAGCCCTAAACGTGACTCAAGAAGTATCAAAAAACGGTGTCGTTTTGAGATGAAAAAAATTAAAAAAAAAAAATTGTAACAGGCTAAACGGGCTGCCCTTTTAAATGTATAAAAACCCGTTTAATAAACGGGATGGCCCGTTAAGACCCATGAAAAATTGTTTCATAAACGGGCCTAAATGGGCTCATTTCACAAAACAGACCCATTTAAGTCCGTTAATTTTTGGCTCATTTTAACATCCCTACAAGTTGTGCAAGTTGTGTTTATTTTGTGTGTTTTTCTTGTGATTGTAACATTTGCAAGTTGTTTCTCTTTTTCTTAATTTGCTGCTTAATTTCTGGAGTTACTAAACTCAACTAGAGTTAAGTTTATTAGCTAGAGTTAGTTTTTGTGTTTTTATAAATATGATGTAAACCAAGAAATAAAAAGAACTAAAATTTTTGGAAATACAAACCTAATACGTTTGGCTCTAAATTAGTTCATTTCTCGCATCTTCGGTGCGTAGTCTTTATTCCATGTGGATCGATACATTAAAGTGCTACATATGACATACCCTTATGATTGCAGTATTGTGCACGTTAAGGGTAATTGACGTGCCGAGCCTAAAAAACTCGCACAATCAATATTCAAGAAAGCTTCCTAATTTAGGAATGTATCATACATATTTAGGAATGTCCTCCAAAATATGTGCAAATTAACTAAGAGAAATTCATCAAAATAACCTCATTGTATAACAATATTACTAGAGTAACTTCTATGGAGGGAGGGTTTACTAGACTAACCTTACAAAGTTTGTCAATGTCCATTTTATCCATATGTTGTATTGTATTACGATTGTGCCATTATTAATTATTTTTGAACAAAAAAAAATGAAATAATAAAAGCTAATGAAAAAAAAAAAAAAAAATCTGGTTTACAAAAAAAAAAAACCCCTCGACAAAGGCGATGGGATGCGACGACGACGTTTGGGACGACGTCTTGATTCCGCGCGATTTCGGCCCGATTCCGGCGAGGAGTGAGCTGTTTCCGGTAAGTTTCTTCATCCTCTTGCTTCGTTTTAGGTTTCTCTTGCTTCCACGAAGAAGAACCGCGACGAAGAAGAACCGCGACGAGGAAGAAGTTACGGCGAAGGAGATTGACTTTGGCGAGGAGGGAGGCGTGTCGAGGGTTCCGGCGAGTCATCTTCCGCCGTGTCGGCGACAAATGGGGGAGAATGACCGGTTGGAGGCGGCGCCGCTGAAAACCCTAATTTCATTTTTTTCTCGGCAGCGAACCTAACCCTAATTTATTTTAGTTGCAGATTACTTGTTTTGTTTGTGTTTCCGGTCGACCGAACGGAATTCCGGTGAGAGCAAAGATTTTCCGGTGAGGAATGTTAAATTTTGTATTTCTTTGGTGGTAGATTTTGTAACGCTTGATGGTAGATTTATTAGTAAGCTATATGTGGTTTGGTGAGTTTGGTAGGTTTGTTTGTATATGACGGTAGGTTTGTTTGTATATTTATATATGACGGTAGGTTTGTTTATATATGACGGTAGAATATTTGTTTTTATATGACGGTATTTTGTATATGAGGAAGATTTGTTTGCTAGACTTATTGTTAACGACTGACTTATTCTCTCTTTTCTCTGACAGGTAGGTGGCGTCATCTTCGGTGATATTACCGGCGTCATCTTCGGTGATATTACCGGCGTCTGCAAATTCCGTTAACGAATCCAAAATGCAGAGAGATAAATGAACATGCTTGTATATGAATATAATTAGAGAAAGGGAGATATTAGAAATGTTTTTTTTGTGAGATTAGAAATGTTTGTTCTTGAACATGCTCTGGAATTGAAGTACTAAGGAAATGGAGGTTGATCTATATTCAATTTTAATGTCTTCCCATGCATTGTCTGAGTAAATTTTGATTCATTGTGCGAGTCGTAAATTCATCATAAAGATGAGTTAAAATACTACATTTATAAGCGACCACAGGCGCCTCTTGCAAATGCACAACTACATACGGCATACCAACTTGTTCTATCGATCAATGAAGAAAACAAAATTCAAACAAGTATACAGTGGATGAGAACAAAAAATTATCTTTGACAAATAAAAGCATTTAAGTCCTAAGTACCAAGACAAGGGTTGTAAACAAACTTTCAATTAAGTAAGGTGATAATGCATCATTGTCTCGAGGAGGAAGATATATTGAACCACTAACAAATAATAATTGGAACAGACAATTAAACCCAACTAAAATCAAAGATCAACTACGACCCATATTATGCTCAAGAACAAACACCCTCAATGCACTAAATCAAAGGTCCAAAAAAATGTACACAAAGTAGGTCTCTCTTTGTGATTTAAGATGAAATGAAAAGTTAACTCCAGAAAAAAAAATCAACAAAATAAATATACTATCATAACAATAAATCTACCATCAAATAAAAAAAAATTCTCATACTTAGCAAATTTGGGAGCCTGGTTTTTTTCGTAGATATGAGTTTTAGTGTAGGGCAAAAACGTTATTTCTCATTCTGGAAAAAGTCAATTGTCTACCACCAAGCAATGTCGATAAATCTACCGTCAATAAAAGTCTACCACAACGCGAAATAATAAGTCTACCAACTGAAGGTTATCTGAGTAAATACCTAAAACAAATTACTAAATCTACCGCCATTAACAATAAATCTACCAAAAAATTTTAAATCTACCGTCATTAATATTAAATCTACCACCATAACAAAACGAAGTCAACGAGATGTTAGACGTTTTTATATATACAACCATAACAAAAAAATCTACCAATTTTTTTTTAAATCTACCGTCACTAATATGAAATCTACCACCGTTACAAAACGAAGTTACCAAGATTTTACACGGTTTTAAATCTAGCGCCATTATAAATAAATCTACCAACCTAATAAAAATCTACCGTTGCCAATACAAATCTACCGTCAAATAAATAAATCTACCATCATGAAAAAATAATTCACACTGATTAACTCTACCACCAAAATAAATAAGTCTACCGTTTTGTAAGATTAATCTACCACCATTGTCAATAAATCTACCAAAAAGTCAAACATTTGGCGTTAGTCAATGATTTGGTCGTAAAATCTACCAACTCATAAACAAATCTACCATCAAAGACAATATATCTACCAAAATTAAATATATCTACCGAGTCGTTAAAATAAATCTACCAATATAAGTCTACCAAAATTTAACAAATCTACCATTTTTCAAACAAATCTACCATCTATCAAACAAATCTACCGACCAAAATTTGAGTTGGCCAACATCAAACAAGTCTACCGTCAAAGAACGGTAGACTTGTTAAATCAACTTTTGCCTACGTGGCAAATGAATAGTAATGGCAATTTTGTAATTGCGTTTTTCTCAACAAAGGCTATAAGGGTACTTTCGGTAATATGAAAAAAATTAGGTTAGTCTAGTAATAAAAATAAATGTAGGTCAAACTAATAATAAACATAGAAAGAAAGGTCCCTATAGTAATCCACCCATTAACTAATTCAAATTTGCTAGCTAAAGTTATGCGGTACTTTACCAATCTGACATCATTGCACATCTTTGTATAGGACGGCTTCATAAATGTATAAATCAAGATCAAAGTTCTCATTTATACGTTTTAGGAATGCTTTCCTAAATGAGTAGGATGACTTCTTAAATTTGAATTGTATAAAAAATGGACATAAATTCTCATTTATATGTTTTAGGAAGACTTTCCTAAAAGTGTAAGATGACTTCCTACATTTTGAGTTGTATAAAAAATGGACATAAAATTTTGGGTGGATTACTATAGGGACCTTTATTTCTATGTTTATTATTAGTTTGACCTACATTTATTTTTATTACTATATTAACCTAATTTTGTTCATATTACCGAAATTACCCTTCTAGCATTTGTTGAGAAAAATGTAATTACAAAACTGACATTACTATTCATTTGCCACATATGCAAAAATTGATTTAACAAGTCTACCGTTCTTTGACGGTAGACTTGTTTGATGTTGGTCAAATCAAATTTTGGTCGGTAGATTTGTTTGATAGATGGTAGATTTGTTTGAAAAATGGTAGATTTTTTAAATTTTGGTAGACTTATATTGGTAGATTTATTTTAACGATTCGGTAGATATATTTAATTTTGGTAGATATATTGTCTTTAATGGTAGATTTGTTTGTGAGTTCGTAGACTTTACGACCAAACCGTTGACTAACGGCAAATGTTTGACTTTTTGGTAGATTTATTGACAATGGTGGTAGATTAATCTTACAAAATGGTAGACTTATTTCTTTTGGTGGTAGAGTTAATCAGTGTAAATTATTTTTTCGTAACGGTAGATTTATTTCTTTGACGGTAGATTTGTATTGGCAATGGTAGATTTATATTGGGTTGGTAGATTTATTTATAATAGCGGTAGATTTAAAACCGTGTAAAATCTTGGTGACTTCGTTTTGTAATGGTGGTAGATTTAATATTAGTCACGGTAGATTTAAAAAAATTTGGTATATTTGTTTGTAATGGTGGTAGATATAAAAACGTCTAACATCTCGGTGATTTCGTTTTGTTATGGTGGTAGATTTAATATTAATGACGGTAGATTTAAAATTATTTGGTAGATTTATTGTTAATGGCGGTAGATTTATTAAATCTTTTGGTATTTACTCAGATAACCTTAAGTTGGTAGACTTATTATTTCGCGTTGTGGTAGACTTTTAATGACGGTAGATTTATTGACATTATTTGGTGGTAGACATTTGACTTTTTCCAGAATGACAAATTACGTTTTTG
>PKMM01046243.1:307151-357211 GCA_002933915.1 Eutrema heterophyllum | reverse complement strand
AAAAAAAAAAAATGGGTTAGCTTTCGCCGCCGCAAAAACAAAATCTATGAAATTAGGGTTTTCACCGGCGCCAACCGCCGCCAACTGCCGATTCTTCCCCATTGGCCACCGATACCAAGGCAGAAGACTCGCCGGAACCCTCGACAAGCCTCCCCCAAAGTCCAACTCCTTCGCCGTAACAATCCTCCTTCGTCGGGTCTTCTTCTTCTTCATGGAACTAAACCGAAAGGTAAAACGAAGCAAGAGGATGAAGGGACTTACCGGAAACACGCCACTCCTCGTCGGAATCAGGCCGGAATCGGTCGGAATCGCGTCGCCTTTCCGAACGTCGCCGTCGCTAGGTTTTGTCGCGAGGGTTTTTTTTTTTTTTTGGAAACCAATTTTTTGTTTCTTTTTTTATTTCAACATTTCTTTTGTTATTTTTTTTTTTAAAATAAATATATCAAAATTAAATAAAAATGGCATATTCGTAATATAATAGAATATATAGATAAAATGGTCATTGACCAATTATTTTAGGTTATTCTAGTAAGACCTCCCTCCCTAGAGGTTAGTCTAGTAATATTTCTTATGAACGAGGTTAGTTTGATGAATTTCTCTAAAATTTTCATTTATATGTTTTAGGAAGGTCTTCCTAAACCTGTAGGACGACTTCCTAAATTTGAGTTGTCCTTTTATACGTTTTAAGAAGGCCTTCATAAATGTGTAGGATGACTTCCTAAATTTAACTTGTTATATAAATGAACACAAAATTTCTCATTTATACGTTTTCGGAAGGTTTTCCTATAAGATTTATTGTTCCAATAACACATAACCACGGTCAAAACCAAAAATTAATCGTGTTTAGGATGACTACATAAAAATATAGGAACGTCTTTCCTAAAACATATGGAAAGATTCTTAAAACGGAATGTGTCAACAACTTTTGTTCGAGAGCCCGTTGAAAAAAGTCAAAGAAAACTCTAATCCTCATCTCATCTCCTTGCTCTCTGTCCAAGTTAAATCTCTTCCTATCTCTCTTTCTCGTCTATTGCGAAATAAAGGGAAGTGTGGGCATTCCTTTTGCGTGTTGGCTCTCCATTTCCAGTAGCATTAACGACTGCTGCCTCGGGTATCTGTATCTCTTTGTTGCAAGCGCTGCGTGACACATACAAAAGAGAGAGGGGGAGAGAGAGATTCAAGAATGTTTTTAAATTTTCTTCAGTTATGAGGAACTTTGCAGATTTTTTTACTCACCGGTTAGATCGTGACGAGGTGCAAAGTCATAATCATGTCTTCCTCTCCAGATACAGCACAAGTAAATGACCAAGAGTACCAGAATGAAAATCACCACACAAGGTATGGCTATGGCTATTTTACCCCGTTTGGATAAGTGGCCATTTTTCCATAACAGTGGACACGACGGAAGAGTGGGAACCCCGCATAATCCTTTGTTTCCAGAGAGACTGTAAGAAGATGGAGATTTTTTTTTATTAAGTTGAGTCATGAGTGTGAGCTAATGGATCAAAGAACAAAGCCATTGATAATGAAAAGGAAGGTAAATTTTCCATTAATAAAACAAAAGAGGCTATTTTTATTCTATGTGGACTTTCGAAATTAACATACTCGATATCCCACCATGAACACCAACTGAATAAACCTCCTTTGCTACATTTCCTTGCAACTCGTTGCCTTTCAAAAGCCTAACAACACATCATAGATAAATCAGTCAGAGTTTGTGTTAACGTCAATAAATTTGGTTGTCACTAAAATCTTGTTAGGCCAATCTAGTTCTCTTAACATGTATCGTTATTTCCCCATGTCTCATATGGAATGGAGAAAAATAAACTGTATAGTTAAATAATGGTATGAAGCAGCTTCTTACACGAGCTTTAAGCTTGAAGAGGTCAGAGTTTCAGGTATAGGCCATGTGAGCTGGTTGTTAGACAAGTCACTGCAACCTAAATACGCAAACAAGAGCACAAATTTACATAGGCAAATTTGCTTCGTAAAGGCTCTAAACCATCATCAGACTCCAATATCAATGTTTTGTTGTCATCTTAAGTGCACACATTTATCATAAACTATCTACAATTTGAAGCAGTAACAAGGTAGAAAGATTCCATCTATGATAAAATTTGGCAACTGAATTATTAAGTGTTAAGTATTCATTCTCTCTTAGGTATGATATGAATAAAAAGACACCCCAAGAAAACAGAGAACTCACAGTGAACAAGTATTGAAGATTGATGATAATCTTAATATTACTGAAGTTTCACTGACTAGATTAGAGATACAAACAAGTCTTTTTTTTATTACCTGGAGGCTTATCACTCACTTGCCAAGCTGATGATCGAGTTCTCGAAGCTTTGTTAATCCAAGCACGACCCTTCACGGATAAAAAAAAAAAAACAACAAATTTGGATTCCAAATCAGGAAAACACTTATTTCTAAAAATCCAGACCCTAAGTTAAACTATATAGTAGACCAATTAGCTGCCATCACGAAGAGAACATCTTGTAGAACATCTTGTAGACCAATTAACACCTTGTTACACGAATGACATGCTAAGCCAGATAATCTAGGTCTCGGTTCTTCTTACTTTCACCACTCACTACAAGAAAACAGCCATTTTACAACGGACATAATCGATGTAAAATCGATGTAAACCAGGGTTTGGGACGATTTAGCGACGATTGTCAATTCGTCGTAAATCGTTCGTCGTTAAACCCTAATCGTCGTAAAGTCGTCGTAAAATCTGGGACGCATATAAATCGTCGTAAAACCGTCGTAAAATATTCGTCGTAATATTACGACGAAATTACGACGATTATACCACTGACGTGTTACGACGACTATACGACGGATTATTACGACGATGTTACAACGGATTATTTACGACGATTTTACGACCGTTTATGACGATTTTACGACGAGTTATCAAATTATATNAAAAATACAAATTAAAATCTCAAATACAAACTACAATATACTTATTAATACCAAATTCTTCAAAAAGTTCATGGTCGGTTCTATGCAACAATTCCGCTCGCTTTTCCGCGAGCGGATCCGGATCCTGATCCTGATCCTCATCCCTCGGTTCCGATGTCGATGCTTGCTGCGCTCTCAGAGCCTTCGCCAAGGCAGGATTATCCACAGCAAGAAGCTCGAACAGAGAATCGTATCCTTGGATCGTCTTACCTAATCCAAGGATCTTCTTATCGGATTCCGCTTGCTTCGCCCGTAAAGTGTTGATCTTGGAATGGGCGGTCTTCAACTCGTTCCTCAACCCAACCGGATCGTTGGTCGGACGATGTGCGGAAGCCGAGGCAACATAACTATCTCTAATCGATCTCATCCCTAAAACTCTGCCCTTTTTCTTCGAGGCAACCTTAAAAAAAAATGTTAAAATTAATAAATTGAATACAAAATAATTCCGAAAAAATTTAATATGATTATTATTAATTACCTCTTCATATATCTCGTCCATCTGGGCTGTGGTCAAAGCCGCATTGGACTGGACCGAGCTACCGCCAGGTGATAGCTGCTGAGAGAGCTGAGTTTGACGCTCCTCGATCCGTGCCTGCACGTCATTGTAGACCTGCTCCGCTCGAGGATCCACAAAAGAACCGTCTTTCTTTTTGTGAGTTTCCTCAAAAACTCGAGTCATCGGAGGAAGTTCGCCTCTGTTTGCCTAAACAAATGACATTCGTAAAATATAAACGGTTAAAGATTAAATTTAATTAATTACAAAAGCAAGAAAAAAAATTTAATAAAAAAAAAATCATACCATTTGAAGACGCCTTCCCGCAAATGAAGTTTGGCCTGAAGTATGTGGCAACACCGCCGGACGACCGTCTGGACCGACAGTGTTCCGAGAAGCCGAACACTTAGCAGCCACTTGCTGCGAATGCGGATCCATCCAGTGTGTCTTCAAGCCGTTCCAAACTTCGGAAGACATGTACGGGGGCTTCGCCTCATCGCCGTCAACCTCCCACTTCCGCTTCCAATCGGAGATGGTATTGTTAAGCCGCAACTTTCCCTTCGCCTTAAACTCCGTCTTCAGTGTCTCGTTGATCGCAACATCCCAATGCCATTTTTGCTATAAAAACAAGAAAAAAATTAAATATAATTAACGATTAAATATAATTAAATAATTATTAGAAAAAAAATTAAAACGATTAAATTACGTAGCGCGAAACATTTGAACCACGTATCAACGACGTCGTGCGGAACAGCAGACCAATTGCGGTGAGGCTCCTCGAAGTAGGCTTTAATGGTGTCAGACACACTCCGCCCGACTTTGTTGTCCTTAAACCTGAAATATAAAAATAAAATTATATGTAAAAAGCAGATATTAATGACAAAAAAATAATAATAATAATTAGCTTACGTACCAAAAAGTACCCGGTGGGCGGAGCGGATCTAACCGGGGTAAACGATCATGACCCGGGGACCACAAAATGTCCTCGACCGTCAATCCCGCATATATCAAAGCGGGTCGAGGTGCAGGAGCAGCTGGCGGTGGCGGGGGCGCCTGTGGGGCGGCCCCGGAGTCCGGAACCACAGACAGTGTGACAGACGATGATGGGGCGCCATCCGAATTAACACTCGGTCCCGACTCGCCACCCATAAATGCGCGATAATGATTCCTACGTGGCCTCATATCTAAAAAAAAAGTAACAACTATCAAAAATATAATATATCCAATCTAATTCCAATCATATCTAATTAAAATCTTATCTAATAATTCCAATCCCTATCTACTATTAACAATCATATATACTAATCTAATTTATTAATAAAACAACAACAACAAAAAAAAAAAATTTACCTTAGAGAGAGAAAGCTCCGGAATTCGGCAGAGAGAGAAGGAGATTGTGAGTTGTGAGGGAAAAATCTGGGCTCGCGTATATATAGATTTTGTGGCCGTCGTAATTTCGATGGCACATTACGACGATTTTACGACGGATCGTCGTAAACTCGTCGTAAACCAAGAAACCGAATAGTAAACCAATAAGAAAAATTTCCCTACGCGGGAAATTGTCAATCCACGCGGGATAATTAATTTGGTTTACGACGATTTTACGACAAAATCATCGTAACATCGTCGTAATGTACCATCAAAATTACGACAGATCCGTCGTAATTTCGTCGTAATATTAGAAATGTAAACCCTAACACACATATCCGTCTTGTATTAACGAAGTATATTTGTACATCAAAAACTTTTCATTATACCCAATACAATCAATAATGATGATTGAATCTGACAAATGGAAAATTTCCTTATCTCCGCTTAATACTCCATAACATTCGTTGTATAAGTCTCTTCCTAACATGCATGAAGTATAAATTGTTAATCATTTTTGTATTACGTCAAACAACGAATCGAGAACTTATGTAAAACAATATAATTGATCAAAACCAAACATTTACAACCTATACTCAACCCTAAACCCTAAACCCTAAACCCTATTAAGTATTACGACGATATTACGTCGTAAAGTCGTCGTACTTTACCATCGAAATTACGACGATTTCGTCGTAACATCGTCGTAATCGTTGAATTTGAATTAACACGATTCCATCCTATTTAACCGGAAATTTGAATTAAATGGTTAAAGGGTTACGACGAGTTTACGACGAATGTCTTGACTCATCGTAAATCCGTCGTAATAATGATAACCGGAGATGGGATTGAAAGGACTCCCGCAGGTCTAATATTCGACATGTGGGAATCCTTACAATCCCATCTCCGATTATCTCCGGTCATATGCCGAGATCAAGTTTTATTATAAAAATTAAAATAAGAGCAATTACATATATTGATCAATCAGAATCATCATCGCCGCTCGGTTCATTGATATGCTCAAATTAATACCCTAAAAAGTACTAAAGCAGTGTTGTAGTATAGTTAGGGGTCGAACACAAGAACTCCAGATATCGCACAATAGATTATATAGATTAGAATTAAGCTAAACCAAAAAGATGTAATTAAAAGTAACACGTAAATTAAACAAGTTGTGAATCAATGGGAAAGAAGATAGGCTCAGGGTATTTCTCAGGAATTCAATGAATGTAGATAAACTAACTAACATGATTCAGATTTAGCGCAGTTCTTGAACTCAAATCACTAGAGTATAGCTAACCAACTCTCGTTGCGAAAACTATCTAAGTCTAAATCCTAGAATTCCAAATCTCTTTGCGAATCCTAAAGTCTAAACCAGCTTTTATTTCAGGTTTGATTTGTTCACAAAACAACTAAACCAAATCTCTTTGCGAATAGTTATTTTGCTCACCTAGGTTCTGTCAGGTAATTAATCGCACTCTCGTGCCTAACCAATTATCCTAAGATCTAAGTTCTAGATTCGTCAACCTAGAATTAGCTATGGGAACAACCTAAGGCGAAGAACTTAATTCAGATGGTGAATCCTAATCAATCAATTCAACATAACATTCAGAGAAAACCCTTATGAGAACCCTGAACCTAACAAGGAATCTACTCAGACATGGTGATTGAAAACAACAACATGATTGAATAGATCATCAAATAAAATAAGATAGAAGAGTAAAACAAGAGGTTCAGATTTGTCTCTCTCAGAAATCTCTCCAAAACCAAAGTAAAATCAAGCTTAGCCAACAAAAGTGGCTGAAAAACCTAATTATAATGCTAAAACACGTTTTGGGGCTTCTTGTAATTATTAAAGACTTCTGGACCAAGGTGCAAACTCTCAAGACTTGTAAAAAGTCGAGTTTCCTGTTTTCATGTAGTTAGTATCGACCGACACTAAGGTAGTATCGACCGACACTAGTCACTGCTCGCCAGATTGGACTGTCTTCACGAAAACTGGCATAACTTTTGATCGCACCGTTGGAATGACCTCAAACCACTTCCATATGAAAGCTAATCCAAAGATCTGTCTTGTGTCCAAATTTGAGCTCAATCCATCGGTGGGAAGTTCTTCAAATCTTCATTTAAAGTCGCGACTCGTGCTTCAGTGAGTATCGACCGACACTAGTTAGTGTCGATCGATACTGAGGCCTCAAATCCGGTACTCAGCTACACGAACTTCTGTTTTGCTCCAAAATGCTCCAAAATGCTCCAGAAAGTTCCAATATCTCCAATAATGCTCCAAACGTGCTAAAACCTGTAAAAGACTCTAAAACACTACAAAATAGTAGAAATACTCTATAAAACGGACCTATATCATGGCTTAAAAGGGGTAAAAACCATGATATATCACGCCCCCAGACTTAGCCTTTGCTTGCCCTCAAGCAAATAGAAGACTAAACCAGAGAGAGAGGTTTGAAAACACGGAGACTCACCTGTTCATAAAGCATTGCAATGACCATTTTCCCAAACACCCAAATGTCACCTAACCAGTTCCAAGACTAACCACCATGTACTTCTCCGTAGACATTCGCAGCTTCCCCAGACTACACACATTATCTCGCAGCATTATTCAATTAAACCCATCATCGCCAGTTTCATCGCTGTGATTAATACCAAGAACCTTCTAGATTCTTTCCCATACAATATCATAACAAGGAACCACCCAATTTCACACTTTTTGTATCACTTTCTCTCCCCCAGACTTATTTCTTGTTTTGTTTTTTTTTTTTTTTTCTTTTTGGTTCGCATATACATATCAAGGTATGAGACGCGAGTATTGATGGTGTTTGCCACCGAATCCCCGGTTCTTCCCTCTCAATGTATCAAAGGGTGTAGGCGAATAATGGCATCATAGGAGAATCCTAGCCTCGCTTCCATCCTTTGTGTGATCATTCCTCACCAAGTAGAATAATGGGATCGCTGGAAATTTTCCTAACCCTCTACTCAGAAGAAAATCATTTCATCTTTTTATGCTCTTATTTATTAACTTATAACAGGGGAGAGAGATACTATCACTTTTAAAAACATGGGTTCCTTTGTCAGATATGAAATGAGGAATCAAGCTCTGTGAATACTAACCACGTCGATGAAGTGCAAAAATTTGGCTCTGGCTTTAAAAGAACTCTGCTGGAAACATGTGTGTCTTCTAGTTAACTGGTCAGCCTTTGGATTTTTCATTAGTCGATCTGTAACTGATTCTGTAACAGTGGACACTCAGAAGCAAAGTCAAAACAATAGATTCAAGAACAAGATCATAATCTCCAACAGGTTTTGACTCAATAAAACAAATTTGACACAAAAACGACTGACTCTAAGAAAAACAAACACAATGTCAGCGACTACCTCCCCCAGACTTAAACAACACTGTCCCCAGTGTTATCTAGCCTAGAGTTGGTAAAAGAAATCAAAAGAGTTGAGTGGATGGATGAAAATCGAAGGAGGCTTACCTGGGTGGCGGGTATCGACCGATACCATGGTGGTATCGATCGATACAAGGGAAAATTGGTCGATGCTAATTCGACATCGATCGATATGTTGCTCACGGTCCCTTGAGAAATACCCAGCTCCTTTTGCGTGTGGATGGTGTCGATCGATACCGTGTGGGTGTCGATCGATACTCCTCTTCTGAATCTGCTGCATGTGAAACACAAGACACAAAACCAAAAATAAAAACCAAAAATAATAGAAAAACGTATGTATAACTTACCAGTGGGTTGCCTCCCACCAAGCGCTTGTTTTTAGTCATTAGCTTGACTTTGGCTCAGGTGATTAGTTGGAGCGAGGTTGAGAACTCACTCCCATGTAAGCTCCACAGGTAGACACCTCCAGATTCAGAGTTCTGCTCAGCATGCTCTCTATAACCTCATTTCCTTTCTCTTTCAGCTCTGGAGTAAGAAGAACTCTAGCCTTGGCGAATGGTCTCGAGGCTCCTTTGTGCTTCACCTTGTACTCGATCGAGTCTCCATCACACTTCAGGGGGATCAAAGTGACTTGGGCAGCACTGTCGACTTTCTTGCTCTTCGCTTTCTTCATTGTTGCTTTAGCCTTCTTGGCAACCTTCTTGGTGATGCAGGGAGGTTCATCCGAAACGGTCGCGACCTTTGGCTCATCGCAAGGCTCATCCAGCAGATCGATCATCAGCGTCTCGCCGGCAGCAGTGGTGATGCATGAGACATGTCTGGGTGTTCTTCTAGAAGGGATGGCGTCATAGTAGACCTTGTCGTCAATGTAAGAGAAAGAGATTCTCTTGTTCGGTGTGTCCATGATCGCGCCAGCAGTAGCCATAAACGGTCTTCCCAAAATCAAAGGGACCTTAGATCCTTCGCTCATCTCTACAACCTGAAAATCAGTAGGAACCAGACAGTCTCCTACTTCGACTGGCAAATCGAGGATCGTAGCATAGGGAAGTGAGCTGGTAGAGTTTGCGTATGTGAGAAGTGTCTTGGGAGATCCCATATCAGCTTTCAATTTCTCCGCATTCTCCCTTGACATGAGGTTGACACTAGACCCTGAGTCAACAAGGGATTCCTTGAACTTGACTCCAGAGATGGAGCATGGAACTGAAAATTTTCCTGGGTCTTCCCTCTTAGTCAGCCGCTTAGGTGGGGGTGGTGTACTTCTGGCCTTGATGAAGAGTGCCTTGATCTCTTCCTTAGTTTCTCTGCAGTTGTGGAAGTAACACTCCAAAGGACGGTTTTCAAGAGCTTCTTCAAAAGATATATTGCTAGGAATCCTCCTGACCATCTTCTCAAAAGCGAGCAACTTCTCCGCAGTTATGGGTTTCATGAGATGTCTAGGTGGTATAGGATATGGCACCCTAGGCTTGTAAACCCTTTCCTCGACAATCTTGGGTGTTTTCTCAATTTCTGGATCAGTCTGCGAGGGGTGTCGATCGACACTAGTGGTGGTGTCGATCGATACTGGTGGGTTTGAAATGACTCGAGCATGTGTCTGGGCGGGTATCGATCGACACTCGCTGGTGTCGGTCGATACAGGGGGATTGTCAGAATCCCAATCGTCATCTTCAGCTTGGTGTCGATCGACACAGGTAGTGGTGTCGAGCGATGCTTGTTGCTTCAAAACGTCCTTGGCAGATCCTTGGACGGGTATCGACCGATGCTGGGTGGTATCGATCGATACTGGGGCGATTTCGGGAGCCTTATCGTCGTCATCTTCAGCAAGATCGACGAGATTCTTTGCAGTTGAGCCCATTTTCACTCCTGGATCGACCTCTTCAGCACTTCTCGAGATAATTGCATTGACGTGTTCATTATGTGCATGAACCATCTTTCCCTTGACAGCTGCTGCAGTCTGAGCTACCTGAGTGTCCAGCATATTCTGATGAATTCTAAGAGCTTCGATTTTTCCATTCAGATCGGTATACAGAGCATCCAACTTCCCATTAAAGCTCACCGTCATCTTCTCTTGCCCTTGAACCAGCTGTTCAAGCATATCCTCGATCTTACTCTCATGAGTCTTAGCAGGTACCTGCTGATAAGATGAACTCCCATAGTTCCTTGTGTAACCACTGCTCTGGAAAGGTTTCTGGCTAAACTGATTCGACCCAGGACCACCTTGATTACCCTCAGATTTGAATCCTCCTTGCTGAAAGTTGTTGTTGTAGTGATTCCTCTGACCTTGAAAACCAGAACCACCAACGTAGTTAATATCCTCTACCTCATCCTCCTTGAAAACCTCGACATTATCAGCAAAGTGAACAGCCTTCTGCTGCTTGCTCATCAACAAATTGTGCACCGAATCCAGCTTCGCATGCACCTCAGCAATCTGTGAACCCTCTATACCACCAGCTAGCTTCTTACGCTCCATGTCAGCACTCTTTGTGCTATTGCTCGACGCAAAATTCTCAATCAGCTGGTAAGCATCATCAGGATATTTGGTAAAGAAGTTACCATTGCTCGCAGAGTCCAAAGCCATCTGATATCTCCAATCAATCCCTCTGAAAAAGAAACTCAGTAGCTGAACCATAGTGTACCCATGATGTGGACAATCCCTCTGATACGATCTGAATCTTCCCCAGGCAGCCTTGAAAGCCTCTGTCGTTCCCTGAGAAAACTGGGAAATCTTGTTCCTAAACTCCTCTGATCTAGCATCGTCATAGAAGTTATTCAGGAAAGCAGTCTTGGTCTGATCCCACGTAGTCAATGACCCAGCTGGTAGTTGCTTGAGCCAATAAGAAGCATCCCCACCAAGAGAGTATGGGAAAAGCTTACAGAACAAGTAGTCGTAGGACACTCCATTGCATTTGATGCTAGAGACCAAATCCTCGAACTTCTCGATATGATCCATGGGATGCTCATGAGAAAGACCATGGAAAGTGTGTTGACCCACAAGAGTGTAGTACGCAGGCTTTAGCTCGAAATCATTCCTCTGAAAGGCAGGAGGACGAATTGCTGATCGATTTGCGTAGAACTGATCAGGTCTGTTGCATTCACCAATTGTTCTACCACGCTCAATCGCAGCGTTCGCAGCATTCACTGCAGCTGGAGGGGCAATAGCGTTTCCTTCTCCATCGAGTCTCTGCCCTCTCTCATTGCACAAGTGACCCCCTCGGTCTCTGAAAGCACCAGCTTCATCCTGAATCAAAACCACTGGATCGTTGTTCATCGTTACTGGCTTCTTTGCTTTTCTAAGTGTGCGTTCCAACTGTGCTAGCTGCTCGTTTGACAAATCAACTAGCTGAGTGTTCTTGTTTCTCCTGGTTTCTCGAGTAGGCATACACCTGAAACACAAAAGATCAAGAACGTAAGTAACTAAAAAAAAACGTGTCAGGTGTCGACCGATACCAAGGGGTATCGATCGATACTCGACGATTTAGACGAAATTCTTAACTAAAATCTAATGGCGAAATTGAGTCCCCGGCAACGGCGCCAAATTTGATATGCTCAAATTAATACCCTAAAAGTACTAAAGCAGTTGTCGTAGTATAGTTAGGGGTCGAACACAAGAACTCCAGAATTCACACAATAGATTATGTAGATTAGAATCAAGCTAAACCAGAAAGATGTAAATTAAAGCAGTGCGTAAAGTAAATAAGTTGTGAATCAATGGGAAAGAAGATAGGCTCAGGGTATTTCTCAGGAATTCAATGAATGTAGATAAACTAACTAACAGGATTCAGATTTAGCGCGGTTCTTGAACTCAAATCACTAAAGTATAGCTAACCAACTCTCGTTGCGAAAACTATCTAAGTCTAAATCCTAGAATTCCAAATCTCTTTGCGAATCCTAAAGTCTAAACCAGCTTTTAGTTCAGGTTTGATTTGTTCACAAAACAACTAAACCAAATCTCTTTGCGAATAGTTATTTTGCTCACCTAGGTTCTGTCAGGTAATTAATCGCACTCTCGTGCCTAACCAATTATCCTAAGATCTAAGTTCCAGATTTGTCAACCTAGAATTAGCTATGGGAACAACCTAAGGCAAAGAACTTAATTCAGATGGTGAATCCTAATCAATCAATTAACCTAACATTCAGAGAAAACCCTTATGAGAACCCTGAACCTAACAAGGGATCTACTCAGACATGGAGATTGAAACCAACAACATGATTGAATAGATCATCCAATAAAATAAAATAGAAAAGAGTAAAAGGAGATTCAGAATTGTCTCTCTCAGGAATCTCTCCAAAACCAAAGTAGAATCAAGCATAGCCAACAAAAGTGGCTGAAAAACCTAATTATATTGCTAAAACACGTTTTGGGGCTTTTTGTAATTATTAAAGACTTCTGGACCAATGTGCAAACTCTCCAGACTTGTAAAAAGTCGAGTTTCCTGTTTTCCTGTAGTGAGTATCGACCGACACTAAGGTAGTATCGACCGACACTAGTCACTGCTCGCCATACTGGACTGTCTTCACGAAAACTGGCATAACTTTTGATCGCACCGTTGGAATGACCTCAAACCACTTCCAAATGAAAGCTAATCCAAAGATCTGTCTTGCGTCCAAATTTGAGCTCCATCCATCGGTGGGAAGTTCTTCAAATCTTCATTTAAAGTTGCAACTCGTGCTTTAGTGAGTATCGACCGATACTAGTTAGTATCGATCGATACTGAGGCCTCAAATCGGGTACTCAGCTACACGAACTTCTGTTTTGCTCCAAAATGCTCCAGAATGCTCCAGAAAGCTCCAATATCTCCAATTATGCTCCAAACGTGCTAAAACATGTAAAAAACTCTAAAACACTACAAAATAGTAGAAAGACTCTATAAAACGGACCTATAACATGGCTAAAAAGGGGTAAAAACCATGATATATCATTCATCATCTTCATTGGGTTCATCATCTTCAGGTTGAGAATCATCGTCACTCTCATCAAACTCATCGGAATCGCCTTCTTCTTCTGTGTCGTCAGGTAGGCTTTCAAGTTCCCGGTTGCGGGGATCAATTAACAGAACGTTCTCCGTAATCTCTGGTTCTGTAATGTCACAGCAAGAATCTTGTTGCATTGGAAGATTGTCAACATCAACAATTTTACCCCTTGGAGCAATTTTAATAACTGATAACCATGTGGGCCCAGTTGTTCGAACTTGCGGATATGGCACGAACGTTACTTGTTCTGCTTGTGATGCTAGGATAAATGGTTCATACTTGTTGTATCGCCGTGCTTTGTTGACGTCGACAACACCAAATTTGTTAATTCGCACCCCTCGACCGACTGTTGGATCGAACCAATCACATTTGAAGAGAACGCATTTCATACTAACCAAGCTGGGGTACTCAACTTCGATTATTTCCTGCAACACCCCATAAAAATCTATTTCACCCCTAACACATATTCCGTAGTTGGTAGTTGCCCGCTGAACACCATATTTGTATGTATGAAACACATAACCACGGGTGAAATACATGGGTGCAGTTGTTATCTTTCCGAGGGGGCCTTGTAGTAACTCATGAAACCATATTGGATATGCAGGGTCGCCATGATCCACCTATGAATTGAAAAAGGCACATCGAGAAGTGTGCATGTTAGATCGAGCATCGATATACTTGATGAAATTTTTTTATTACGTAAACTTACTTGCGTCTTCAACCACTTAGCAAAGTGACGATCTTTACGATCGTTTATTTCATCATCTGAAACGCCTTCAATGCATTCTCGTACCTGACTAACAAATAAACTGCAAAATACATATATATACATTGAAATTAACACATTTATCTATATATATAATAAATTAGTAGTGGATAGTTAAATTATCACGTTACCTCTCGAAAGGCTTCACTTCCTCGCAATTTAGGAGGATGTACGTATGTGCGCTGTGCCTATCATTCTCGTTAGACCACCAAACTTCCTTCACTTTTCCACCAAGACGACCGATTGGTGAGAAGATGTCTGGGACACCCTCTACTGCATAAGTTCTTCCCACACCACCATCATCATATCGTCGGGTTTCCGTTTGCGTGTGCGGACTTTTGTAGCGAAATAGTATGAAGTGAAGTGTGAAGTTTCTTCGGTCAAACTTCCCGCAACAATTGATTCTTCAACCCTTGCTAGATTTTTAGTATTTCCCTTTAAATTTTTCATGAAGCGCTCGAATGGGTACATCCACCTAAACTGAACAGGCCCGCCTAGTTCTGCTTCATGAGGGAGATGAATGGGAAGATGTTCCATAACATCAAAAAACGCCGGGGGGAATATCTTCTCCAAATTGCACAACAATATTGGAATATTAGCAGCCAGCTGTGCAATTACATCTTCTGACAACGTCCGTGTACTAAGATCCCGGAAAAACGCTCCGATGCCTGCAACACCAAAATTATATAGTGCAATATATATTTGAACAAATTATATGTGATATGATGATATATGTCTCTTACCTCCAATTGCTTCATGAACATTTCCTGGAAGGAGTTCGGCAAATGCGAAAGGAAGTAATCGTTGCATAAACATGTGGCAGTCATGACTCTTCATCCCTGAAAACTTTTGTCCTTTCTCAACAGATTTAGCCAGATTGGATACGTACCCATCAAGAAACTTCACATCAGATGCAACCCAATTGAACAACGCTGCCTTTTGTTCTGCACCGAGCCGAAATATAGGAACTGGTGATTTCCCATTGCTCATAATATGCAACTCATTTTTGTTGCAAATATCGGGCAAGTCCAACCTTGACTTTCCGCTGTCTTTGGCTCTTCCTTTCACGTTTAACACCATATGCATGATGTTATCAAAAAAGTTTTTCTCAATGTACATGACATCAAGATTGTGTCGCATCAGATGATCTTTCCAGTACGGAATTTCCCAAAAAATGCTTTTCTTGTGCCAATTGTGATTCTCCCCTTATCCATCAGGCATATTAGCTGGAGTGTGCCAATTTCCCCCACAATTCACAGTTTCTAGTCCCCCAAAATGATCTATTTTTGCTTCTAGATCTTGACTTTCCGCTGTCTTTGGTTCTTCCTTTCACGTTTAACACCGTATGCATGATGTTATCAAAAAAAAATTTCTCAATGTACATGACATCAAGATTGTGTCGCAGCAGATGATCTTTCCAGTACGGAAGTTCCCAAAAAATGCTTTTCTTGTGCCAATTGTGATTCTCCCCGTATCCATCAGGCATATTAGCTGGAGTGTACCAATTTCCCCCACAATTCACAGTTTCTAGTCCCCCAAAATGAGCTATTTTTGCTTCTAGATCTTCCCTAGATAGATACACTGGTGGGGGGGGTCACGCACGATTTTGTTCTTCCTAAACAATCGCTTATTTCTCCGATATGGATGGTTGATTGGTAGAAACCGACGGTGACAATCAAACCAGCATGTTTTTCTACCATGTTTCAGCTGAAACGCGTCTGTCCGATCGAGGCAATACGGACAAGATAACCTCCCATGCGTCGTCCAACCTGATAGCATCCCGTATGCAGGGAAGTCGCTTATTGTCCACATAAGCACCGCACACATCGTAAAAAAAAATTTCCTCGAACAGTCATATGTACGAACTTCTGTATACCACAACTGTTTCAACTCATGTATGAGAGGCTGTAAAAACACATCAAGGGAACGCTTGGGATGCTTCGGACCAGGTACTAATATACTCAAGAATAAAAATTCTCTTTGCATGCACATATCTGGAGGAAGGTTGTATGGCGTTAGGATTACTGGCCATAAAGAATATTGACTACCAGACATACCAAATGGACTAAATCCATCAGTGCAAAGGCCAAGATACACATTTCGCTTAAATTTTGCAAATTCCGGGTGTACCGTGTTAAAGTGTTTCCAAGCTTTTGCATCTGACGGGTGAGTCACTTCTCCTTCTCTCTGTGAATGTTCTACATGCCACCTCATCGATGCAACTGTCCTTTCAGATTGATACAATCGTTTCAACCTATCAGTTATAGGAAGATACCACATCCGTTGGTACGGTATCTTACTACGCCCAGAAGTTTGTGGCCTGAATCTCGGCTTTTGGCAAAATCGACATTCTTGCAGCTTATCATCATCTTTCCAAAAAAAGCATACAATTGTCAACACGTACATCTATCATCTCAGAAGGCAACCCAAGACTAAACACCAACTTCTGTATCTCATAGTATGTTCCAACAGCCAAATTATCATCTGGCAAATACTCTTTAATAAGATCAGCCCAATCATCCATGCAAACCTCAGCTAAGTTATGATCAGTTTTAATTGTCATCATCCTAGCTGCTAATTACAATTTAGACTGACCTTCTCTACATCCATCGTAGAGTGGCTGATTTGCATCGGCTAGCATATCATAAAATCGCTTCGCATCTACATTGGGTTCCTCAACACTATTATCAACATTTGTTTCATGAAATGCATCATTGACCATTTCATGCATCCTATCATGATCTTGACCCTGCTGATCAAATTGATGTTCATGACCATGATGATAACTACTACCCTGATCAAAATCTACATGACCTTGATAATTACTACTACAATCAGCTTGATCAGTAGTACTCCTTTCAAAACCCTCTCCATGTTGATACCAAACATAATATTGCGGCATAAACCCTCTATTTAGTAAATGCTTCCACACCGTCTCAATAAAAATATATCTCGTATTCTTGCATTTACGACAAGGACAGAACATCTTACCGCTTTCAAGGGTTGTTTGCATATTTCTGGCCTGATACATGAATATTTCAAGCCCCTCTTTGAATTCTTTCGTCAAAGCTCCCTCCGAATCCTTTTGCGTATACATCCATCTTCGTAGTTCGTATATAGACATTTTATAAAAAGAGTTTTTGAAATATTTTTTTTTGGATAAGTGTTTGTTTTTTTTTTGTGAAATTTTCGTTTGAATTGTTGGCTGTATTTATAGAAATTTTTCAGAATTACCAACGGATTTACATCGGAAATTTACATCGAATTTACATCGAAAATAATTTACAACGAATTTACATCGCTTATACGACGGATTTACGACAAATATATGAGATGTAAATAATTAGGTGAACCTACTTAAAAACGTGGCCACCTACCTACACACATTTGACGTAAACTCGTCGTAATGTACATCGAATATAAGTTGTCGTAACATCGATGTAAACTTACAACGATATTACGACGATTGTTTACATCGTCGTAATATCGTCGTAATGTCGACGTCCAGTTATGACGATATTACGACGACAAAAAATTACGACGAAATTACATCGAAATAAAATGTCGTCGTAATGTCGTCGTAACTTCGACGTAAATTTACGACGGCCAAAATTCGATGTAAATTTTCGTTGGTAATCAACTGTTTTCTTGTAGTGACTGTTTGATAATCGCGAAGTCTGAGAAATTTGTTAGGTTCGGAGTAAATTTTCTCAGAAGAGGATCACGAAGAAGACGATCTCCACAATTTTCAATTTTAGATAAATTTCATTTTTGATATTATTAAATAAATTATTTTGTAAATAAATTATGGGTAAAATGGTCTTTTATCTCGTTCATGAATGCTATAAACTGGACTTTTAAATGTAGGTGTTAGGTGAAAAAAAAAATGTAGGTGTTAGTTTAGTCAAAAACATTTCATTTAGTGCTATTTTCATCAATTTTTCTATTTTTTATTTATCTTAATCAATATAGTTTAATTCTTTATTGTTATCAAAGCAAGTTTTGTTTGAATTTGGAAAATATCACACGATGACATGTTGGGGATACCAATGGACATGTACTTGATCAGGTAGTTTGTATCTTCTGTTTTGCTTTCTTGATCAGGTTGGTTTCATATACCAATGAACAGGTTGGTTCCATTTCGACGGTTGCTTTGTCCTAAAATATATAGCTTGATATTAGTGTTATATTCCTGGCATAATAGTAAAAAAAAATAAAGAAGAGATTCAACTTTAATTAACATTACAATTTCAAGCGACAGATCTCCTGAACGTGTGTTCACGATCCAGTGAGGTGACTGCTATAGGACGGCGGAGCTGATCTTGGAGGAGTTCACGCTGTGACGGTTTTCGATGGTATGATTCCCTTCACCGGAGAGAAAGAGATGGTTGACGTCGGAGCCAGGTTGCAACGGCAAGGTGGAGTTTGATGTAAGCGACTGAAGCTTGAGGACGGATTCTCGCGGTGTTGTCTCATCTTTGCCGGAGGTTTTCCTGGTTTAATCCGGTTTTTTTATCTTCTTGCAACTTTCTCAATTCAGAGCCGGTTATGCCCGGTTTGGGTTGGGTATTTTGTTTAAAAAAAAAAAACATTACAGTTTTAACTTCACAAAGCACTTCACGAGGAGCGACTTTATCACCTTTTATCTTCAGCCACCTGGCAATGTTACCCTGTAGGAGTATATAAAAATTAGTAACGCGTTTTCTCTCTGCCTCTTTCCGGTTTCTTCAGTCTCTCTTTTAAGCCTCAACACTGAGACAAAGACGCAAAACATGGCGAATACGGTGGCCGGATTATCTCTGGTTTTGGCTCCAGTTTATTCTCCGATTAACCGAAAGCCAGTCAATTTCTACAAGCCGCATCTTCTCTCGTACAAGCAAAAACCTATATCGACTCTACACAGGTCCCAAGCTTAATTCTCTTTCTCCCACATGTCTACTTTTGTGGGTTTGATCTCAAATTTTGTCTTCAGGTCGAGAACTGCTCGTGTGATACCCAAACAAAGGAATCGGTCATTTACTGTTTTTGGGTCTCTCACTGATGATTCCGGGTTAAACCGAGAAGAAGAATCTGTTGTGAAAGTTCCACATCGGTAGTTGGAGAATTTGTGAAGTAATATACAAGGAATATGGGCCAATCCACTCATTACCAATTAGTTTTGAGTTGGAAACCAATAAGCCAATATTTAACATGGTATCAGAGCCATCCCAATCTTTGGGCCCCTCCCCGGTTGGGCCTCCCCGTGGATGTTGTTGTTCCCACAAGTTTCCACGCTTCAAGCCTAATTGGCTTGAGCGTGAGGGGGAGTGTTGTGAAAGTCTCACATCGGTAGTTGGAGAATTTGTGAAGTAATATATAAGGGATATGGACCAATCCACTCATTGCCAATTGGTTTTGAGCTGGAAACCCATAAGCCCATATTGAACAGAATCAAAGGATTCAGCATAGGTGATCAATGAAACTGGGTCTTAGTGGTGTTTGTGTCTCAGTCTTTCGTGCTGAATTTTTGGTATTGTTGTGGTTATGCGGGGACAGGTTGCTTCCATAGATATTATAAACTACCTAAGAATAAGCTTGCTTGTGGAATTTAGTTGTAATTCATGCGGGGAAAGAACAAAGCGGCTTATCAATCGCATGGCCTATGAACGTGGCCTCGTCTTTGTTTAGGTATGTGTTTACTTCTGTTTCCTTTGGATATGATCAACTTGCGTACACCACATGTTTGCTTAATTGCCAAAGAGAGATTTTAAGTTAAGTGTTTATATGAATCTTGAAGTTAAGAGACACAAAAGATAGCCTTTTTGTTTTTTTATAGCCTTTTGACAATTGATTCTGTTTCTCCTTTGGCAGTGTGCAAGATGTCTTCAGCATCACAAACTGGTTGACAATCTTGGCCTCATTGTTGATTACGACTTCCGCCAAACCTACAAGGATTTGGGTACCGATCAAGTTTGATAAGTTACATTGTGTTCTTTTTGTTCTTTTTTCTCAGATATGTTCTTAAGAAGTAAGCTATTTTCCGCAAAGAATAGATGTATTATTTTTGAATCAATGTGTTGGTATACATGGGGGAAAATGTAGTTGTCCGACTCGATACATATGTGATATAATGAGAGCCAGCAGAAAGAGGATTCCCAACGCGGTATTGAGCCACATTCCTACTCTTCCTTCCCGCTGATTTAAGGCATTTCCTCCATTCTGTAAACCAGAAATTAAAGAAGAAGATTATAATTCAAAAGCTTATATAGAAGCATGACAGTGATGGTTAGTCTTTTATATCGTCTTGCAATATGGTGATTCTGTATTTTTTTTCAAGATTCTTGTTTTAGTATGAAATTTTTACCGCCACCAGCACAAGCACCTACCCCAAATTCACCAATAACACCAATAACACTGCCACCAGCTCGAGCACCAGCTCCTGCCATACACAAGAAAAAGCACAAACACAAAAGGCATCACCATGCTCCAGCACCAACTCCCCCGAGCCCTCCTCCATTTAAAAATTTTGGTTTCGGTTTGGTTTGGTTAAAAACAAAAAAAAAAACGAATGGTTTTTTCGGTTTAAAAATTAAAATTTAGATACTATATATGTATTTGTTATCATTTTGGGAAAATTGTCAAAAAAAGTATGAACTTTCAAATTTTTGGTCATTCAAAACATGAACTATTGCGTTGATAGTTTAAATCATTAATTTTTGTTGACTCTAAATTTAAATCACAAATTTCTGTTGACTGAGGCAAATTAGATACGACGTTAAGTCGATAAACAGAACAGATAAACGAGGTTTAAAACCATTGTAAATCTCGGTTAAGTGAGACGACGTCGTTTTCTCTTTCTTCTTAAAACCCCAAATCACGAAAAACCTCAACCATCTTTTTGGTTGATATATAGATAGAACATAAAGCTGCGCTCTTGGCAATGCTACTAGCACACATATTCCCTTCTCTTCTAACAAACCGAAAAGCCAGCTTCAAAGCTCCATTTCTCTTGTCCAATATGTTCGTCATGAAGATCACAATCGTGGCCATTGCGTTAGGTCTTTGACAGCCTGCATTAAAATCTTGGAATCACTTTTGGAACCCCATATTGTTCACAAAACATAGCCCATGCCAAACCTATTGCTTCTGCTTCCAAAGCTGATTGTAGTACTTCATGGTAAGTTTTAAAATAACTCAGATTTTTCTTTTCTTTTTTTGATAACATGGGGTGATATGGAATTTTATCACCCGATTAATCTCCAGGAGGTTGAGTGTAGCCGTCGAGTAGTCTATTTACCGGCTTTCACTTGGGTCTAAAGTATGACACCATTTGGACGGATTTTCTAATGAGTCTAAAGTATAACACCTTTTTCGACTAACCAAATGTGAGTTTCCACGCCTGCGGAAAATTGATCCCTCACTTAGATGTACAAGACAATTTCTCAACAATTGAGAACCACTAATCCACTACCACTGGTTACATAACTCTGATTCGCATAATGTTTTCATAAAATTAAAGATATTTTTATTCAACTAGAATCAGTGACAAAAATTAGTAGACATTAAATATTAATTAGAGAATGAATATCAGTTTCATTTTTAATATATAAAATTAAATTGTAAAAGGTTAAATAATGAAATTCAAATTCTGAGATATTTTCCAAAAAGGAGGTAATAATAGCTTTTTCAGCATTTTTTTCGTAAAAGAAGCGGGAAGGCCTTAGGGTAAAGAGTCACATTTATTGAATCTCTCTCTCTGGAATCTGAAGCTATTGATGATATTTTGGAAATTGCTGTATCGAAGAAGACATTCCTGTTCTCCGCTGAACCAGAATCATCGGAGGGGTTTATTTTCAGGTATTTTTACTGTGAATTTCTTCTGAATCTCAATCATACTTGTTTGATTTTGTATGAGTTAGTTCATGACGTGCTTAATTAACTTTGAGCGCTCGTGTGAGTTTGGATTTTGGTTGCTTCCCTTTGTATTTGTAATGGGTTTTGCTTTGATCCTGCGTCGTTTGCTTATAATGGCTATTTGTTTGGTTCCTGAAAAAACCACACACTTAGAATTTCACATCCCTTGATCGTTATTTTCGATGTTTTTATTAGTGTATACCGGTTTAGTTCATGGTTTAGATCAATTGTAATTGATATTGGTTTAATGTGTAAACCATATTACTGCTGGATATAACGAAATCATGTAAACCTTTTTCATTAATCAGAATATTAATTCATCTTCTTCAACGAGCTTTTTCTCCAACAACCTTTCTTCTGTTATGGTATCAGAGCAGTGAGGATCGCAAATCTCACTCGATTCTTTGTTTATTCTTCCGTTCTTGACCTCGATTTCTCGGTTATTCCGCCGAGTAATCTTCTTTTTGATCGATTTCTTCGGTTGTTCCGCCGACTAATCGATTTCCTTATCTTGATTTTCCGGTTGTTCCGCCGCGAAATTGAGCTTTATACGATGGTGACTAGCCGAAGAGTAGGTCGTCGCACGGTCCGAGCAACATCCTCAGCTCGCAGAATCGCAAATCACGAATATTCTTCTCCGGATGCTCCGATTTCACCAGTCATTCCGATTTCCCAAAATGAGTCGCCGGATAGCATTCATTCACCTTATTATCTTACAAACGGTGACAATCCTGGCCTCTCTATAATTTCTGAAGTTTTAGATGGTTCGAATTACGATGATTGGCGTCTTGCAATGACTATAGCTCTAGATGCAAAGAATAAGTTTGCTTTCATAGATGGATCTGTCCCGCGGCCACCGGAATCAGATCGAATATTCAGGATTTGGTCTAGATGTAATTCAATGGTCAAATCTTGGCTCTTAAACTCAGTTTCAAAGCAGATTTACAAGAGTATATTGCGTTTCAATGATGCCTCTGAAATTTGGAATGATTTGTTGACTCGATTCCATATCACCAATCTTCCAAGATCATATCAGCTATCTCAACAGATATGGTCTCTTCAGCAAGGATCGATGGACCTCTCTACTTACTATACGACCTTGAAAACTCTTTGGAATGAGTTAGATGGAACTAATTGTGTGAAACTTTGTCGCAACTGCAACTGTTGTCAAGCTATGGATCAGAAGGCAGAACATGCTCGTGTGATTAAATTTTTGGCTGGCTTGAATGATTCTTATGCCGTCATTAGAAGCCAAATAATCATGCAGCACATTCCAACTCTGTCTGAGATCTACAATTTACTGGATCAAGATCATAGTCAAAGAAATATAACTCATGTTCAGAATGCATCGGCATTCAACGTATCTGCTCTTGATCAAGTACAACCGTCAATGAATGCATCACATGCCTCTTACCACACCTCCAAGCCCCAGACTCGACCTATTTGTTCTCATTGTGGTTACACAGGACATATGGTGGATAAATGCTACAAGATTCATGGCTATCCACCAGGCTTTAACCACAAATCCAAAAATGAGAAACCCCAATCCTCTAAGAAGCAGATGAATCATGTTTCAGTCAAACATGTTGTTGCCCAAATGACACTTGCAGACATTTCTTCTTCTGATGTTGCGGATATGGCGAAGACATTGACTAAAGATCAGATTCAAGGTGTCATTGCCTACTTCAATTCACAACTCCAGACTCCTTAAGACACTTTTATGGCTTCTACTTCAGGTGGAACCATCACTGCATTGCCTGGTATGGCTTTCTCATCTTCTACACTATGGTTTGTTGGAATCTTGAGAGCCACCAGTAATGTGTTGTCTTCTCAGTCTTGGATAGTAGACAGTGGTGCTACTCACCATGTTGCCCATGATAAGAACCTCTTCTTGAATTTATCTGATGCAATGAATTCTTCAGTTACTCTCCCTACTGGATTAGGTGTGAGAATAGCAGGAATAGGAAGAATTCAGTTAAATGAACAGCTTGTGTTGAACAATGTCCTCTATATACCTGACTTCCGGTTAAATCTTATGAGTGTCAGTCAACTCACTAAAGATTTGGGGTATAGAGTTACATTTGATGAAGATTCGTGCATGATACAGGATCATACCAAGGGGTTGATGATTGGTCAAGGTGAACAAATCTCCAACCTGTATGTCTTGGACACGACTTCTATTACTGCAAGTTCTACTAAGCTCTGTTCATTTTCTACAAATATTGTTGTTGACTCCACCTTATGGCATATTAGACTAGGACATCCTTCTATGTCTAAGTCGGATTCTCTTACACATGTACTTGGAATTAAAGAAAGAAATAAAAGTCCTTTTCACTGTGCTATTTGTCCCCTTGCAAAGCAAAAGCACCTTTCTTTTCCTTCCAAGAACAACAGATGTCAAACTGCTTTTGAACTGCTTCACATTGACATTTGGGGACTTTTCTCAGTCTCCACTGCAGAAGGATATCGCTACTTTCTTACAATTGTGGATGATCACACTCGTGTCACCTGGCTATATTTGTTAAGAACAAAATCAGAGGTTCTTCAGGTATTTCCAGAATTTTTAAAGATGATCGAGACTCAATATCAAGCTAAAGTAAAAGGTGTGAGGTCAGATAATGCTCCAGAATTAAAGTTTGTGGAACTCTTCAAGGCTAAAGGGATTGTTTCATATCATTCATGCCCAGAAACTCCACAGCAAAACTCAGTTGTTGAACGCAAACATCAACATATTTTGAATGTAGCAAGATCTCTGATGTTTCAAGCCAAAGTCCCCTTGGAATTTTGGGGAGACTGTGTACTCACGGCTGTCTTTCTGATCAATCGTTTGCCTACTCCTCTACTTCAAGATAAGTCTCCTTTTGAAGTTCTCACTTCTAAGAAACCTGATTACACTGGTCTTCGTGTCTTTGGTTGTTTATCTTACAGTTCTACTTCTTCTAAGAACAGACACAAATTTCAACCTAGAGCAAGACCATGTGTATTTCTTGGTTATCCATCTGGATATAAAGGCTACAAGCTTTTGGATCTTGAGACAAAGACCATCCACATCTCACGGAATGTGATTTTCCATGAAGATATTTTCCCACTGAATGATGGTAACTCTGATTCTCTACCTGATATATTTGATGATCATACATCTACTACTCCTGCTAGTTCTGATTCTACAGATACATCAGATCAAAAGAGACCATCCAAACCACCGGCCTATCTCAATGATTATTATTGCAACTTGTCAACTTCTAGTGTTCAACATCCTTTGTCTGACTACATGAGCTATGATAATCTCTCTGCACCTTACAGAGCTTTCATCTTCTCAGTCACTAAGTATCCTGAACCGAGTTCTTTCACTCAGGCTAAGAAGTCTTCTGATTGGCTCGCAGCTATGAATGAGGATTTAAAGGCTCTCGAGGGCACTGCCACTTGGGAAGTTGTTTCTTTACCACCTGACAAGCACACAATAGGCTGCAAATGGGTTTACAAGGTTAAACTCAATGTTGATGGGAGTTTAGAGAGATATAAAGCAAGGTTGGTTGCCAAAGGTTATACGCAACAAGAAGGTGTTGATTTTGTGGACACTTTTTCCCCTGTAGCTAAGATGACTACGGTGAAGACTCTGTTAGCTGTTGCTGCGGCAAAGAAGTGGAAGTTACATCAATTGGACATCTCTAATGCTTTTCTCAATGGTGACCTGAACTTACCTCCAGGATACACACCAAAGGAGGGGGAATCTTTACCTGCAAATGCAGTTTGTCGGTTGAAGAAGTCTCTTTATGGCTTAAAGCAAGCCTCAAGACAATGGTTTCTGAAGTTCATCACTACTTTGATGGGATTGGGATTCCAAAAATCTCATGCTGATCACACTCTGTTTGTGAGAAATATAAATGGGAAATACATGGCAGTGCTGGTTTACGTAGATGATATTATCATCGCCAGTAATGATGATGCAGAAGTTGAGCAGCTAAAGACTGATTTACAACAGGCTTTCAAGCTTAGAGATCTTGGAGCATTGAAATATTTTCTTGGTCTCGAGATAGCTCGTTCTACCTCCGGCATTTCTGTTTGCCAACGAAAATATGCCCTGGAGTTACTAGAAGAATCAGGTCTTTTAGCTTGCAAACCGTCAAGTATTCCCATGGATCCAAGCATCAAGCTGAAACAAGACAGTGATGAACCTGTTCTTGATGATCCAGAATCCTACAGGCGTCTAATTGGTAAACTCATGTATTTAACAATTACTCGTCCTGATATTACATATGCAGTGAACAAACTTGTCAATTCTCTTCTGCACCGAAGCAATCTCATCTTCAAGCAGGATACAAAGTACTTCACTATATCAAAGGTACTATCGGTCATGGTCTTTTCTACTCAGCAGATTCAGACTTAGTTTTAAAGGGATTTACAGATGCTGATTGGGCTTCTTGCCCGGATACAAGGAGATCTACATCAAGATATTGCATGTTCCTTGGTCTTTCTTTGATCTCTTGGAAGTCAAAGAAACAACCTATTGTCTCTCTCTCCTCTACTGAATCAGAATACAGAGCCATGTCTTTTGCAGCAAAGGAGATTGTTTGGCTGGTTAATCTTTTTCATGAGCTGCAGGTACCTCAGACCAAAGTTGTGGCATTTTATTGTGATTCTACAGCTGCAATTAACATCGCCAACAATCCTGTCTTCCACGAAAGGACCAAGCACATTGACCTTGATTGCCACTCGGTTCGAGACAAAATCACAGAAGGTTTGATCAAAACAATGCACGTTAAGACAGAACTACAACTTGCTGATATATTCACTAAACCTCTTTTCCCTGCACAGTTCAATGCTCTCATAGGCAAGATGGCTTTACATTCAATATTCTCGCCATTTTGAGGGGGAATATTAGTGTATACCGGTTTAGTTTATGGTTTAGATCAATTGTAATTGATATTGGTTTAATGTGTAAACCATATTACTGTTGTATATAACGAAATCATGTAAACCTTTTTCATTAATCAGAATATTAATTCATCTTCTTCAACGAGCTTTTTCTCCAACAACCTTTCTTCTGTTAGTTTTTTTCACCCGTTTGAAAGGGGATATCTCTTAGGATTAGTGAGCTGCTTGATGCTTTACTCTTGAGAGTATTGTCGTTACTGCCTAATGCTAAAGATGTTGTCGCCACAATGGTTTTGTCAAAACGATGGCAGTTTCTCTGGATGTTTGTGCCAAGACTCGTTAATGATGATAGCTACCATAACATTGAGTATGGGAAGTTCTCGCGGGTACATATTCCCTCTAAATTACGAGCTCTCAAACTTGAGCAGGTACATATTCACTCAGTGTCTTTGACTACATTATTTTCAATTTCATTCAGTGTCTTATGTACCCTTTATCTCTCAGTACCATGGCCCTCCGGCTCATAAACCGCACCCTTTCTGGAGCGAACCGAGTTCAGTTCCTAAATGTGTGTTATCGAGTCTTGAAACTCTCGAATGGGTAATATATGAAGGAACAGAAGTAGAGAAAGAAGTGGTGAGATTTATGTTAAAAACGGAAGCTGTTTGAAGAAGGTAACTATCTCCTCCAAATCCACTGACCGTGACAAGAAATTTGAGATGATGAAGGAGTTGACATTGTTCATCAGGCGTTCACCTACCTGCCAGCTTGAATTCGACTGAAGCTAACAGATACAGTTTATTAATGTGCTCTCTAGAAGTCTTTTCCAAATTTTAGCTGTTTGAATTCTTTATTTGCTATCTTGAAGTCTCTGCTTACTGGATGAAAAGAAAGAAACACAAGAACTATTTATCTTTCCTAGGTTTATCTGCATCATCATTATTATCTTTTATTTTATCATTTATGGTCTTTGCTTCATTTCCTGTTTACTTGAATCTTGCACAAACTGGGCTTCTGCAAGAATCATCAGCAATTTTCTAACTTGAATCATTCGGATCAGATACCCGATAGAATTGGATGAGATCGATACAAAATCGAAATGCATCTTGAGTTTTTTTTTTTTGTCATCTAGATTTTTATCATTGAAACTTAGAGAACCTTACATGAATCCAAACACCCAAAAGAGTGAAGCAAAGCGGAAGGAACAAGAAAAGCCGGAGGAACAAAAAAAAAAAAAACATATTCCCGTAAACAAAGCCGGCAGAAAACAAGTTTTCCCTAGAAACAACATCCTATGAAAAAGAAGCAAAAAACACTAAAATTACAATGCATAACATTTTAAAACCTAAACTGAAATATTGGAACCATGTAACTAATCCAGAGATAAAGCGACTTTAACCCGAACACGGCATTAACCCCCAAACCTGCAAAGCTTCCTAACTTCTAGAGATCCTGTGAAAGTCACTTACCAAAAATGCTCACGGCGAAATCCGAAATGCATCTTGAGTTAAGTGGGTTTAAATGTGAAAGTATATTTTAAAAAGAAAGTCTAAATGAGCCTTGAGTTTTGAGCTTTACTTAGTTAAAAATTAAACTTTCCCTTCTTCCTTTTTTCTGATTTTTTCATTCCTCCTGCTTACGCAAATTCTCGAAGTGAAACCTTAATTATGTGCCGTTGTTCCTGCGGGTACAATATTTTGTTATAAGTCAGGATTCAAGAAAAATGTCAGGGAAATACTAAACAGATCACCTATTGATTTTTGTCGGATGTACACGAAGCTTCGGTCTACATCCGAAAAATTGCAAGAAGAAGGTCTTCGATATTCCCAAATTATGGGGAAGGGGTTACATAATCGAGAGTTTAACATTGATTAGGGTGTTAAATCCTACGAAAGCTTCATGAGGTTATTCATGGCTGAGGTACCTCATATACCTTCTGCTCTGCGAAATCTAAAGCTGCTGCTCTATTTGCACTTATTAGTATATTGGGGGATCAGTTCATGTGTCAAATACTCAAATGTTTTGAAATAAATGCAAGGACTATGGTACCTTTTCTTACCTGCGTCAATATGTCATAAAACTAAGTTGGAATCGAATTGAACCTAGAGATTTTTTTTTTGGTATTTCTAGACAAAACACTTCAGTGTGGCAAGCCTCTCCGTATGACTAGGCTCTCATTGTCCCTTTAGAAACCTTCTTCATCAGTCTGTGAATTGAGAGACCTCCAACACATTCCCCATGTTGTCTTTTTAAGTTGTGACAAAGATTAAGGAGAATGAACAATTGTTGGAGGGTTGGTATGCGCCATAATAAATCGGTTTTAAATAGTAAGAGAGCCAAGTCAATTTAGTACATGGCAACACGATCTTTGTGTAAGACGAAAGTTCACCTTTTCTTTTTTTTTGTTTGACTTTTTTTTTCTTTTAAAATTTCTTTTAATGATTGAGAAAAGAGGTAACCATCAATGATGTTCGTTTGTTAATTTTTCTTGTTTTCTGCTTGTATTGCTTTTATATGTATTTTGTTTGGAGACTTGAATCTGTTTTTTTTTCTCTTTTGGTTTGATGTTAATACTTGAATCTTCTTTGAATCTAGGCCTGAATCTGGATTGAAGCTATCACTGATTCACTGAATTATCACGAAATCTTGGTTCGGCTACTTTAATCATATTCTTTTGTTGTCAACCACTGACTTGAATCATATTATTAAACCTTGTTACGGGTTTCTTTGATTAAAGATTAAGTAAAGGGTTTTAGATCTTTTCTCCGAAAATCTTTATCTTGGTTATTGGGATTACGAATTCCGTGTATCAAGCCAAAAATTGGGAAGCTTTAACAACCTTTTTCGATTGTCTTTTTTAGGAAACTAGGTTTGAATCTTTTGCATGTATGTACTCATTCAGCCATGAGAGGAATACGAACAGAAATTCTTCTATTCACTCTCACGCCTCTTGATATTTTACATAGGTGATTGTTGAATTTTGTGTTTACGGTGGCGCATGAGAGTAGTTATGGCTGAGGGAGTTGTCTCATTTGGAGTACATAAGCTTTGGGAGCTTCTGAGTCGAGAAACTGATCGATTGCAGGGAGTTGATGAGCAAGTCGCTGAATTGAAACGTCAGTTGGAAACGTTACAGTCCTTATTGGAAGATGCAGATGCTAAGAAACATGAAAGTAAAAGGGTGAAAAACTTCTTGGAAGATGTGAAAGACATTGTCTACGATTCTGAGGATATAGTCGAAACTTTTCTTCTTAAAGAAGATAGAAGAAAAGGAATAGGGATCATGAAGCGTGTGAAAAGACTTGCATGCTTCTTAGTGGATCGCCAGAAAATTGCTTCAGATTTGGAAGGCTTAACTTTGAGAATATCTGAAGTGATTGGGCGAATGCAGAGTTTTGGAATACAACAAATCATAGATGGTGGCTGTTCACAGTCTTCTCTGCGGGAACGACAAAGGGAGCAAAGGGAGAGGGAGATCCGACAAACATTTCCTGATAATTATGAAGGCAGTCTTGTTGCGGTTGAGCAGAGTGTTGAAGAATTAGTTGGCCATTTGGTTGATAATAACAACATTGGAGTGGTTTCTATCTCTGGGATGGGTGGTATTGGTAAAACCACTCTGGCCAGACAAGTTTTTCATAATGACAAGGTACGCCATCATTTTGATGGACTCGCATGGGTGTGTGTTTCGCAAGAGTTTACACAGAAGCATGTTTGGCAAAGGATCTTGCAAGATCTTAGACCACATGATGAAGACATTTCACTTATGGACGAGTATACACTCCAGAGTAAACTCTTTCAGTTATTGGAAAACGATAGATATTTAATTGTCCTCGACGATATATGGAAAGAAGAAGACTGGAACCGAGTGCAAGCAGCGTTTCCACGGAAAAAAGGTGAGCTCTTATGGTGCATACATAATAATCTTATTGTTTACATTCACTGGTGATTGTAAAAAGAGAGATGTGAAAGGATGCAAGACGCAGACGTTGGTCACAAATGCCTTTTATTTCCTATCATGAAACTGGATATGTTTGGCAGGTTGGAAGATGCTACTTACTTCCCGCAATGAGGGCGTTGGTTTACATGCAGATCCAACATGTATTGCTTTTAGACCAAGAATCCTTACTCTCGACGAAAGTTGGAAGCTATGCCAGAGGGTAATATTCCCAAGGAGAGACGAAACTGGTACGCTTTCACATATAAATTAGAAACAAGAATCTTGTGATTTTTTTTCTCTCTTATGAATCCATAAGACCAAGACGCTTAAAATCTCTTACGCTTTCTGATGTTTGTATCAACAATCCTCTTAATTGACTAAATTATCTAATCCTCTCCGGCAGTCAAAAAATTACGCAACATTTGTGATGGTTTTCAGAATTTAGGGTTGATGAAGAACGAGAAGCCATGGGTAAGAAAATGGTCACGTATTGTGGAGGGCTACCATTAGCCGTTAAAGTGTTGGGAGGGATATTAGCTACGAAACATACTTTTCCCGAGTGGAAAAGAGTATATGACAATATTGGAACTCATATTGTAGGAATATCTGGCTTTGATGACAACAATCTCAATTCGGTTTACCGAGTATTGTCTCTGAGCTATGAAGATTGTTGGATCAAAATTATTTAGCCAATGGGCTATTTAATTAGTTGAAATATGAATGAGAAATAATGTGAATTTGGGCTTTGGTATAAGCCTTAAATTGGGAAAAAACCAAGTGTGGTTTTTGTCCCACATTGGAAATGTGAGGGAAAATCCTCATGTATATATATGGAGGGATACTAGTCTTTGTTCAAAAGGCTAACACCCATGGTGTTAAAGAGAGAGGATGGGGAGCCCCACGCGCGCTCGTGGTCTTCTGGTCTTGTCCTTTTTGGGACAAATTTTTACAAACGTTTTGTCTCAAAAATGAACGTTTAATCCCGCGTAACTAAGAATTTTCTGCGCGCTACTTACGGTGACACCGGTCTGCATAAACGTCACGGCATGCGTCATCAAACGCCACCTTGCGCGGCGGTGCGTCACGGTATGCATCATCATATGCCACCTTGCGCGGTACTTTACGGTACTACAATCTTAATTCGGTATTTTTCAATTCGGTATTTTACGGTACTACAATCTTAATTCAATAAATCCGCTTCTAGCCTATCGCTAAAATCGGATTGAGAATTTGTCAACTTGTTTAAAACGATTTCAAATCGGCTTTCCTTTTAACAGAATCCCGGAACCGTGTTATCCACTTTCTTAACGGATTTGCGATCCGCTCTTTAGCGTTTCCGCGAATCGTTCTTGAAACGGTTAAACACAACGTTTCCGCGAACGCTTTATTAGCGAGTTTGCGAAACGGTAAGGAAACGGATAAGATCCGGAGCTTTCCATCATTTTCCCGTAACCAAGGAAAAACGTAAACGGTGTTTGCGAACGCTTCTTAAGTGATTCCGCAAAACGTTTTAAAAATACTCGTGTGAGCTATAACGATTTAAAATGCTTGTTTAGCATATTAAATCGCGTGTTTAATTTCAATTACTTGAAATTATTCTAATTCTTGTTTTGTTCTTGTGTTGAACAGACTTGCAATTATGGCTGACGAAAGCGACAACATCATTGACAGTCTTCTCGGCCTGAACATTGATGGACCTCCGACTCAAGATTCTGCATTAGCTGCTGATGCGGCTAATCAAGGATCAACTGGCAATGCCAACCGAGTGGTCCATTCAAACACGGTCACTACAGGACCGATGCCGGAGAAATTCGACGGACAAGGCTTCAAAACGTGGCAGCATAAGATGTATTTCTTTCTGACCACTCTGAAACTGGACAAGTTTCTCAAAGAGGATAAACCAATCCTTCAACCTGGGAACACTGACGCTTTCACTGTGGCAAGCGTTGATGCATGAACCCAAGGGAATTTCTTGTGCAAAGGCTGGATCCTGGGCCGTCTGATCGACCCATTGTACTTAGTGTACAGTCAGTCTAAATCCTCCAAGGACTTGTGGCTCGCTTTGGAGAAGAAATACAAAGCTCTTGATGCCGGATGTCAGAAATTTGCAACCGCAAAGTTTCTTGACTTCCGTATGGTGGACTCCAAACCAATGATGGAGCAAGTTGAATCTCTTCAACTCCTTTGCCACGAGATAGCGGCGGAAGGAATAAACATCTGTGAGATCTTACCAGTTAATTGCTTCATCGAGAAGCTTCCTCTGAGCTGGTTGGACTTCAAGAACTACTTGAAGCACAAGCGAAAGGCTTTGTCTCTCGAAGACTTAGTCACACGTTTGCAAATGGAGGCTAGGAACCGAACCTCAACTGGCCTTCAAAGTCGTGACTACGATGTGAACGTAGCTGAACACAAGTTCAAAAGGAAAGGTAAAGGCAAAGCCGCGGCTAAGCCAAATCTGAAAGCTACCAATTCCACAAACTTCAAGAAGAAAGGTTCGACTGAACAGAAGTTCAAAGGAAAATGCCACAAGTGTGGTAAAATTGGCCACAAAGCTGACGTGTGTAGGAGCAAACCCAAAAACACCGGGAATGCCCAATCCAACCTCACAGAAGCTGACTTATGTGCTGTGGTCACAGAGGCCAACATGGTTGATGACAACCAGATGGAGTGGTGGTACGACACCGGTGCCACAACCCACATATGCACTGATAGGCGCATGTTTAGCACGTATCAGAAGAGCAAGTCTGAGGAGCAGCTCTTTATGGGTAACTCCGCATTTTCCAAGATTGCTGGTCGTGGGAAAGTGGTGTTAAAGCTAACTTCGGGAAAGGAAGTCATCCTTCAAAACGTGAAACATGTCCCAGACATGAGAAAGAATCTGATCTCCGGCACTCTGATGAGCAAGGCCGGATTTGCTGTCTACTTCGACTCAGACAAGCTGGTTCTTAAGAAGTATTGGGTGTACCTAGGCAAAGGGTACGTAAAGAATGGCCTGATCAAGATGTGTGTTATGACAGTCATTCGTAATAATGAAGCATCGACTTCTAATGCTGTAACTTCTGTTGTTGAATCTGTTTCAAACATTTCCATCAATAAGAAAGATCCAGTTGCTTATTTGCTTGAGTCATTTAACATTTGGCATGAACGGTTAGGACACGTTAATTCTAAGTCGATAAAAAGACTAATGAACTTAAACCTATTCCCGACTTACAAAACAAGTAAAGAGAAATGTGAAGTATGCGTACAAGCAAAACTCACAAAAACTCCATCCCCTCGTGTAGAGAGAACAACCGAACCTCTCGGTTTAATTCATACAGATTTGTGTGATTTAAAATTTGTTCAAACTCGAGGCGGTAAAAAATATTTTGTGACTTTCATAGATGATAGTACCAATTATTGTTACATCTATTTGCTACGAAGCAAAGATGAAGCCTTGGAAAAATTCAAGGAATATAAAATCGAGGTTGAAAACCAACTCGATAGAACTATTAAAATAGTTCGAAGTGATAGAGGAGGCGAATATGATGAACAATTTAATGCATTATGTAAAGAACATGGAATTATCCATCAAACAACCACTCCCTATTCACCTGAATCTAACGGAGTTGCGGAACGGAAAAACCGAACTCTTAAAGAGATGATGAATGCAATGTTGCAGGAATCTGGGTTACCCCAGAACATGTGGGGGGAAGCGTTGCTTACCACCAATGATATCCTCAACAAAATACCGCACAAAGTCACTGGTAAAACACCATATGAACTTTGGAAATGTGTTGTACCTTCGTACAAATACCTAAAAGTGTGGGGGTGTCTCGCAAAAGTAGCAGTACCACTTCCTAAAAAGGTCAGAATTGGACCTAAGACGGTGGATTGTATTTTCATCGGATATGCACACAACAGTAGTGCTTATCGATTTCTGGTTCATCAATCAGACATACCGGATATCCATGTTAATACAACCATGGAATCAAGGAATGCTTCTTTCTTTGAACATGTGTTTCCATGTAAAGATAAAAATCTGAAACGAACTCGTGAAGAGAAAGCTGCAATTCCCTCTGTAACTGAAGCAAGCACTTCTGGCACATTTTTAGATGATGCAGAAGAAGTTGCAGATGAACCTAGACGTAGCAAAAGAGCTCGTAAGAAAAAGTCTTATGGTGAAGATTTTTTAATGGTCTTTCTTTTAGAGAATGAACCTCGAAGTTTCACTGAAGCCATGTCTACACCAGACGCACCTTTTTGGAAGGAAGCCGTTAATAGTGAAATCGACTCCATTATGCAAAACCATACATGGGAGATAACCGATTTACCACAAGGGTTTAAATCACTAGGGTGTAAATGGATTTTCAAAACAAAATTGAAAACAGATGGCTCAATTGATAAGTACAAGGCTAGGCTTGTGGTGCAAGGTTTCAGACAAAAAGAAGGTCTGGATTTCTTTGACACATATTCTCCGGTAACGAGAATAACTTCAATTCGATGTGAAAACCTAGAAATCCATCAAATGGATGTGAAAACTGCCTTTCTAAATGGTGATTTAGAAGAGGATATTTATATGAAACAACCTGAAGGGTGTGTTGTCCCGGGACAAGAACACAAGGTATGTCGACTTGTAAAGTCGTTGTATGGACTCAAGCAAGCTCCAAAACAATGGCATGAAAAATTTGACAACGTAATGATGTCAGATGGTTTCAGTATAAATGAATGTGATAAATGCATATATATCAAAATTACTCCTCACAGATATATTTTGCTCTGTTTGTACGTTGATGATATGCTCATTATTGGTAGCAATAAAGACATGATCAATCGAACGAAAAACATGCTAAGCAGTAAGTTTGATATGAAAGATATGGGACTTGCTAACGTCATTCTAGGGATTAAAATCACTAGAAATTCTGAAGGAATCATTCTATCCCAAACACATTATGCTGAAAAGATCCTTGAGCGGTTTAAAGACTACTCAAATGGGACAGCCAAAACTCCAGTAGACTCTCAACTTCACCTAACGAAAAATACAGGTGAAGCAGTGTCACAACTGGAGTATGCACGAGTAATCGGAAGTCTAATGTACTTAACCAATTGTACAAGCCCGATTTAGCGCACGCAGTCAATGTACTAAGTCGCTACACTAGCAATCTAGGACATACACACTGGAAAGCCATAACAAGAGTATTGGACTATGTACGTCATACTAAAAGTTATGGTATACACTATGGTAAAGAACCGGGAGTTTTGGAAGGATACAGTGACGCTAACTGGATTTCTGACTCCAAAAACTCAAAATCCACGAGTGGATATGTCTTTACGCTTGGTGGTGGAGCAGTGTCGTGGAAATCTACCAAACAAACTCTGTTTGCCAGATCAACCATGGAATCTGAGTTTATAGCGCTAGACAAAGCAGCAGAGGAAGCAGAATGGCTTCGGAATTTTTTGGAAGATATTCCAATGTGGGAGAAACCAGTGCCAGCATTGCGAGTACACTATGATAGTCAATCGGCTATAGCTCGGGCACTGAGTAATTTCTATAATGGTAAATCTCGTCATATACGAAGACGTCATAAAACCATTAGACATTTGATCTCAAGTGGTGTAATCACAATTGATTACATCAAATCAATCGACAACCTAGCAGATCCGTTCACTAAAGGTTTGTCACGAGATCAGGTTGTTAAATCATCAAGAGGAATGGGATTAAAGCCTATGACTTAAGAGGAGGTTTGACGGTAACCCCACCTACATGACTGGAGATCCCAAGAAGTAGGTTCAAAGGGAAAACTAAGTCAAACTAAATCTACCAAGAGCACTGTGAGACTTTTTTCTCTTCCTAGTTCCCAGGATGATAAACAGTGCTAACCTGTATCTTTTCAGGATAAGCGTAAGCTTTTAATGATTTGAGTCCAAGCTTTGTAAGATATCAGGAGTATTACAGGATACCCCTTAATAAAATACAAGCTAATGGCAAATCACCTTATTAGTGTGAAATAAGGCCGTTTCTAGGAAAATGATATTGAGGCTATATTTTCCAAGTTCACTCATGATTAACCAGACATGTTCAATGCCAAAATGAACACAATATAGAACAAAGTTCTACGGGAAATGAAGCTGTGTTATAGTTGTTGTCTCGGTTTACATCAAAGTCCGGGGGGTTCAAGACATCATGTTCACCTCCTGGACGAGTAAACCCGACAGTTATAACAATGACTGGTTCAAGGCTGAAAAATGCTACCATCTCAGATACAGTGAATTTTCGTTTATACTCTCAACTGTTTTCTAGAGTCTGTCTAGTCAGTTACGTCTAGTCAGAATAGTCTGTCAAGATTATCGAGTCTTCGTTTGTTTAGAGTCATTTCTATTCATGTGGGGGATTGTTGGATCAAAATTATTTAGCCAATGGGCTATTTAATTAGTTGAAATATGAATGAGAAATAATGTGAATTTGGGCTTTGGTATAAGCCTTAAATTGGGAAAAAACCAAGTGTGGTTTTTGTCCCACATTGGAAATGTGAGGGAAAATCCTCATGTATATATATGGAGGGATACTAGTCTTTGTTCAAAAAGCTAACACCCATGGTGTTATAGAGAGAGGATGGGGAGCCCCCACGCGCGCCGCCGCCGCCTAGCCAGGCTCAGGGCTCGTGGTCTCGTGGTCTTGCCGTCTTCCTTTTTGGGACAATTTTTTACAAACGTTTTGTCTCAAAACTGAACGTTTACACGGCATGCATCATCATATGCCACCTTGCGCGCCACCTTGCGCGGTGGTGCGTCACTGTGTGCGTCGGCGTGATGTCATGGGCGGCCACTCCTCCTCTATATAAAGAGCCTTCTTCTCTTCATTTCAAAACACACCAACAACAACTTGTTCAACAAGAACAACAATATTTCTCCCTCGTGTCCTTCTTAGTCTTTAAATCGTAAGTTTTTACGTCGAGAGTATATCGTAGTATATAGTTCGTAGATTCCGCTTTCAAGTGAGTGTGAAACGGTCTCGCCACGGTTGTATCCTGGGATTCAAAAATCCTACAGTTCCGTATCACTACGTGGGATTTATTGAATTAAGGAAAGAGATCATATCTCGACTCCGTGTCTCCATTTTATCATGGAATAGCTTTGTCTCGAATGTTGTCTTTCATAATTCGTTTCTATCGTATCGTTATAATCATTGTTATTAATCACAAGTTTTCAATTCGGTATTTTACGGTACTACAAAGATTTGCCAATGCATTTAAAGCATTGCTTCCTTTACCTAGCCCATTTCCCTGAAGATTACAAAATATTTGTGGAGAAATTGTACAACTACTGGGCTGCAGAAGGAATGATGGTGCCGTATTACAATAGATCAACCATTTGAGATTGTGGAGAATACTACCTAGAAGAGCTAGTGAGAAGAAATATGGTAATTTCTGAAAGAAGATATGTGACTTCGAGAATAGAACATTGTCAAATGCATGACATGATGAGAGAAGTGTGTTTATCTAAAGCCAAAGAAGAGAACTTTTTTGAAGTCGCCAAAGTCCCTGCATCCACCTCAACCATCGATGATCAATCTCCTAGTAGATCTCGCAGGCTTTCCTTACATAGTCGTAATGCACTTCAGTTGCTGGGACATGGAAAAAATAAAAAAATTAGATCTGTTTTTTATTTTGGAGTCAAGGAAGACTCTCGGATGCAGCCAGTTCCAGGCTTGCGGAGTTTACCATTGCTCAGGGTGTTAGATCTTTCTGGAGTAATATTTGAAGGGGCAAAGTTACCTTCCAGCATTGGAGAGCTCATACACTTGAGATTCTTGAACTTATCCGAGGCTTGGGTATCTCATCTACCTTCTTCTCTGCGGAAACTAAAGCATATGTTCTATTTGAACTTAGATGTTGTTTATGCAGAACCTGTTTATGTGCCAAATGTTTTGAAAGAGATGTTAGAGTTGAGGTTTCTTTAATGCATGAGAAAACAAGGTTGGAATTGGGTGATCTAGTGAACCTGGAGTCCTTGTGCTTTTTCTCAACGAAACATAGTAGTGTGAAGGACCTACTCCATATGACTAAGATCAGGGCTCTTACTGTATATTTCAGTGGGGGTTGTACTTCTGAAACTCTATCATCATCTCTCCGTGAATTGAGAGACCTCGAGAAGTTTTGTTTATTCGATTGCCAAGAATTCCGTGTGGCTGATCATGGGGGAGAAGTCGTTATGGATTTTATTCATTTAAGGGAACTAGTGTTGACGATGAATATGCCAAGGTTTCCTGATCAATATCGATTCCCTCCCCACCTTGCACAAATATCTCTATTGTATTGCAGCATGGAGGAGGATCCAATGCCGATTCTAGAAAAGTTGCTTCATCTGAAGTCGGTTGATTTATCATATCATGCTTTCGTCGGGAGGAGAATGGTATGTTGCAAAAGCGGATTTCCTCAGTTGTGTGCTCTAAAAATATCTGAACAAGAGGAGTTGGAAGAGTGGAGAGTAGAAGAAGGGTCGATGCCATGTCTCTGTACCTTGACTATAAATGATTGCAAAAAGTTGAAGGAGCTTCCGTATGGGCTCAAGTACATAACTTCCTTAAAGGAACTCATAATAGAAGGAATGAAAAAGGAGTGGACGGAGAAATTGGTAACAGGTGGGGAAGATTACTACAAAGTCCAACACATTCCCAGTGTTCAATTTATCAAATGTGACGACTAATAAGGAGAATAAACTGTAGCAGGTCAATAGATTTGTTTTAATTTCCACTTTGTTCATTTGTTGGTTCTGCATCCTACTTGGATTACCAACCAAAACCGACATTTGTTCTAACTTTTTTTTTGCTTTTCAGGTGAATCTACAGAATCATTACCTACTATCAATCCTCGAGAATCTTACGTGTGATGTAATAATCACATTATTGTGTTGATGTATAATTTGTCATATGTTATTTACGGAATACACTACTCTTTGCATGTCTCTTTCTCTTTAGCAATAATTAGTTTGTAAGAACTGAAATAAAGTGGTGTATATGGAACCATCTAATTCCTTTGATTGTTCCTTCTCTTCCTCTGTTGTGAGACACAAGTTGTTACTTGCACATATGTGTTCATGGCTACGGTTTTTGGATCCCTGGTGATATTCTAATTATTGAGCTCCAGTAATTTTAATTTTGGTTTTGCCGTTAGTAAAACTGACTTTAATCAAGAAAGAGAAGACCATGTTCAACATGAAATGGATAAAATATCTATGTAAGTTGTGGATAAAATTTTGGTGCGATGTACGCTAGATTTTTCATTTCTTTATTTTTTTTTGAAGGCCTAATAGTTTTAGTCCCTGAGAATCTGTTTTGCTTCCTTTGCAGTACGCAGTACTAATGTTTCTGGTTGAAGCTGCTCACAGTTTTCTAGAAACGAAACACACATAATCAGAGGACGGGTGTTAATAGTTTGCATCATTAGTATTTTGAAATTCAATCTAAAAGCTAGCTTGATTTCAGTGTAGTATGTACACTTGCAGAAGGTCTTGCGTACACAAAAGTTCAGTTTAGACATGAAATTGTAGGCCCTGCTTGGCGTTAGACTTTGGAGACTTTTTAAGCATTTAACAGTGCTTAAAGTCTTTTTTTTGCCAAACAGACTTTTACTACTTTATTAATTTTAAAGTCTCAAAAGCCAAAACTTTTTTTTTTGGTCATGATATCTAAAAGCTACGTAAGAGGAGCTTTTACACACAAAAACTAAAAAAGGTAAATACATTTAATTTCTTTTTCTCTTTCTTACTTCCTCCAAAATCATTCAAAAAACTTTATAGATTTATATATAGGTAATTACTAACTAAATTTAATTTGATTAATTTTTTTTTTGTTTTTTGTTTTTCTTTAATTTTTTTTTTCATTTTTTTTATAAAAATCTTTGAAAAATATCATAAATGATAAAAGTCTTGAATGCTTCTCTATTGAACAAGTTTCACTTGAACAAAACTTTTTTAATAATTACTATTATTAGTTTCTAATTATTGTTGTAAACCATAGTTTGTTGTACAATGAAAAAAGATTCAAAGTAAAAAATCTTTGAAATATTCAAATACTATTATTAGAAACGTTATAAATAGAATGACAAAGTGAGTTTTCTTTTACACTTGCAAATCCAACACGTATCATACTATAATTTTTTAGACTTTTTTTTGTTTTATTTGATTAATTATCGAATAATATGAAGTTAATAATTATTAAAAATTATCTGCAGTTTTTAAAGTAACAGTCAGTTTCTACAGCTTTTATTACCAAACAGATTTTTATCATTTTTTTTAAGTAACAACTACAATTTAACAGCTAAAAGTTTTTAAAGCCAAAAGTCTACAGTCAAAGTCAAAAGTAATAGCTCTTACCAAGCAGACCCGTAGTCTTTTCTCCAAAGCCAGTGCACATAGAATGTTAAACTTACTTCTTGTAAATTTTAAATGTGTCGGGCTTCGTCTTTCTTTTATTAGGTTAGAAATGATGTCACGAGATACCGGATATTTCAAACGGATATTTGGAACAACATTTGGAAGAAGCACTTAAACGGATATTTCAATATGGACTGGTAAGCTATTTTTTGTTTCTTAAACAAAATGAAACAAAACACACTTTTTACATCCGCTATAACCACAGCTCTTTCGATTTCATTGGCATTAGGGCGGAGGAATCCCAAGACGCAGTGCACCTATCTTCACGATGATAAGGGAGGAGGTAAATTTCTTCTCGTACAATGATTAACATCATATTATTATATGCAGGCCGTGCTTACCATGCAGAAAAACAAACATTTGTTTAGGGCCCCAAATATATATAAAATTTAGGGTTCAGTTTTCAGGTTAGATCCGATAAAGTTTAGGTGGGCGGATAAAACCCTGGTATAAATTGTAATTTTTGAGTTTTGACTAGGATAACAAAGTAAAACACATGTTTTTTGAATTAAAAATAAATCAAAACAAAAATTATTTTATAAGGGGATATCTCAGACTTTGGTTTGTGAAAAAAGGAAATATGAGATGAAAACTCGAAGAAGCCGACCCTAAAAATTGACGATTCAAGCCGATTCACACCGATTCGTCTTCTCAGTTCTCACGCCAATTCATCGCCGGCACGCCCACCGCTGGTAAGTTATACTTCATCCTCCTCTGGTTTTATTCGCAGCTGTCTTCGGTCTTCCTCCGCCAGTATCGATCCAGAAAAGTTGTTATACTCTGCAATTTTCTGTTTCCTTCTTCTTCATTTTCTTATTTCTCTCTCCAATTCCCTATTTTACCTTAGCTACTCTTTTATGTTTGATGTTTCCCGTTTTTAATTTCAAGTCTTCTTCTCTTCTTTCTCTCTCTAATTCCTTCTGTTCCTTTACCTTCACTTTCCTGTCTCGTTTTTTATTTCAAATCATTCTTTCGATTTGTTTGATTGTTATTTGTTAATTGTTAGTTTGTTACTAATTTTTTGTGCACTTTTTAGATATTGCTAATTTAGTTTAGTGAATAAAATTTCAGAACATGGCTCCAACTAAAAAGTGTTCGTCCGCTCCAATTAGAAAATGTCCTTCAGGTGCAATGAAAAGGAATACGAGAAAGAGAAGAGATGCATTGACGAAATCTCTGACCAATGCTATGCACAAGTATCTTAAGAAACCAAAAAATCTTGATGATGATGTGGAAACTAATGATGAGTTTGATGATCAAATGGAAGATGTGAATGATCAAGATGATGAGAATATGAATGGACAAGAGGTTGATAATGATGAGAATGTCTATGGTCAAGATGATGAGAATGCTCAGAATCGACAAGAGGATGAGAATGCTCAGAATCTACAAGAGGACCAGAATGCTCAAAATCTACAAGAGGATGAGAACGTGAATGGACAAGATGATGAACATTGTAGACTTTTAGATATTTGTGATCCGGGAAATTGGAGAAAAGTTGAGTCTAAATGGAGTGATTTCATGGTTGAGAAAGGTCCGACATCAAGACAACCAAATGATTATATTTTCCCAGAGATAAAATTCATGGTCGACATTTCTCTTATTCATATTATACAAGAGAATTGAGCAATGGAGAGAAGCACGATCGATGTTGGCTAGTTTATTCAAAAACATTAGATAAAATCTTTTGTTTTTGTTGTAAATTGTTTACTCAGAGTAACAATGCTGGTCAATTGGCATCTACTGGATTTAGTGATTGGAGAAATGTTTTGGAGAGACTTAAGAAGCACGAGACTAGTCATGATCATATGGTTTGTATGAGTCAATAGATGGAACTAGAATCGAGGTTGCAGAAAAATCAAACCATTGATAAGCATGTGCAAGAGGAGTTCAAAAAATACATGAGTCATTGGAGAGATGTGATTATTAGAATTATTTTTTTGGTAAAGACTCTTGCTAAACAAAATTTAGCATTTCGTGGAGGAAACGAAAAGTTAAGAGCAGAAGGTAATGGAAACTTCTTAAGTTTTATTGAGAGTTTTGGTGATTGGGATCTAGTAATGAGAGAACATCTTAGGCGGTTCGAAGATGGGGAATCTCGTTATCATTATTTGAGCAATATAATTCAGAATGAGTTGATATTAATGCTAGCCGATGAGATTAAGAAGATGATAATCACAAAGATTCATGGGGCAAAATACCTTTCGGTAGTTCTTGATTGCACTCCAGATATCAGTCATCATGAACAGATGACTTTGATTGTTCGATGTGTTGATATCTCAACAACTTCACCCAAGATAGAAGAATTTTTTCTGTCATTCTTGATAGTTGACGATACATCTGGAGAATGACTTTTTCATGAGCTTCGAAATGTGTTGTCTGCTCTTGATTTGAATGTTGATGATGTAAGGGGACAAGAATATGATAACGGGTCGAATATGAAAGGTAAACATAAAGAAGTGCAAAAGAGATTTCTTGAGATCAATCCACGTGCGTTTTATACACCATGTGGTTGTCATAGTCTTAATCTGGCGCTTTGTGATATGGCAACCACTTCTACAAAGGCGATTTCATTTTTTGGAAATATTCAGCGTATTTATTGTTTGTTTTCATCTTCATCTAAGCGGTGGAAGATACTCGAAGATATGGTGGGAGGCTTGACAGTTAAATCTTTGTCACAAACTCGTTGGGAAAGCCATGTTCGATGCGTTAAGGCAATACGATTTCAGGCTCCGAAAATAAGAGATGCCTTACTTTATATAACAGAAACAAGTGAAGATCCGAGAGCCCAAAGTGATGCTGAGTGTCTTGTGATAAGTGAAACACATGGAATTGGCAATTATGAATTTCTTGTGTCCATGGTTGTTTGGTACGATCTGCTATTTACAGTTAACACTGTAAGCAAGTATTTACAGTTAACACTGTAAGCAAGTATTTACAGTGAGAAGATATGGATATTGATCTTGCTATCACTCACTTGAAAGGACTTGTTTCTTATTTCCAAAAGTATAGAGATACAGGTTTTGAGACAGCAAAAGCCGAAGCTAGAAAAATAGCATAATCGATGGAGATAAAAGCGACATTTCCTGTAAAGGCAAAGTGTGTCATAAGAAGAAAAAAACATTTCGATGAAGAACCACATGCAACTGATGAAGATGTCAATTTATCGCCGGAAGAAAGCTTTAGGATTTCTTACTTCATCCAAGTCATGGATCAAGCTCTCTATTCACTTGAGGCAAGATTTGAACAGTTTCAGAAGTATGAACAAACATTTTGGTTTTTTGTTTGATTTGAAGAAGTTGAAGTCAACGAGTGATGATAGTTTGATGACATCGTGTGTCAATCTTGAAGCCTTTTTAAAACATGAGAATCATTCAGATGTTGTTGGGAATGATTTATATTTTGAGCTAAAAGTTTTAAGGGAAGTATTGCCAGAAGACTACAAGAGACTCATCGAAGTGTTAGATATCTTGAAAAGAATGGGAGGTTGCTACCCAAACTCATGGATCGCTTATAGGATATTGTTGACGATTCCGGTTTCAATTGCGTCTGCTGAAAGAAGCTGTTCGAAATTGAAGTTGATAAAGTCTTATTTGCGATCAAGTATGTCACAAGAAATGTTAAATGGTTTGGCTATCTTATCTATAGAAAGGGAGTTGGTTAAAAAACTCGATTGTGAAAGTATAGTGAAATAGTTTGTCGGAAAGAAAGGAAGAAAAATTATGGTTTAGGAATTTTTTGTTGGAACTGATTTTGAATTTCTATATTATTGATATTTTTCTTTTTTATATTGTCAAACAAAAATTTTGCTTAAATATCATGGGTCCTAATTTTTGAACTCGTTTTGGGCCCTGTGGCGATAAGCACGGCTCTGATTATATGAATTAACATATAAGATCTCGTTTTTTTTTACTTGCATTTGACATGGACATTGTTGACTGATGAAACTAATCGTCTTGGGGCATCACCCTCGAATGGTCTCATTGTGGAAAGTCTGGGCATGAGAAATCTTTTTGTTGGCAATTGAACGGATATTCGGAGTGGGTGACTGAACGTGCTAGACGTACTGGTGGTAGGGGAGCAAACAGAGGCGGTCGTGGACCGAACACGTTTGAACGTGGTAGAGGACAAGCGAATGCTGCCCACGCCACATCGAGCAATGAATCTATTTTTCCAGAGTTCACACTTGATCAGTGGAAAGCAATTGGAATGATGGCACAGACTAGATCAGGTGGTGGCAATTTTGACAAACTTTCCGGTAAGGATTTTGGTGATATTATTATCGATACCGGAGCTTCCCACCGTATGACAGGGAATCTCTCGATCTTGCTTCACGTTACGGGTACTCCGCCGTGTTCTATTAGCTTTGCTGATGGAAGTAAAACGATGTCGGTTTGTATGGGCGTTTTACCTCTTACCGATGAGATTTCTTTTTACAACGTGCTTTATGTTCCGGATCTCAATTGTTCTTTGATCTCGGTATCTAAGCTTCTCAAGCAAATGAAGCATTGCTTTGCGATGTTTACTGACATGTTGTGTATTTTACAGGACCGTTCCTCCTCGAAGACTCTGATTGGAGCCGGTGAAGAACGAGATGGTGTGTATTATCTAACGGATGTGGCAACGGTATGGGTCAACAAAGTGGATGCAGTCATTGATCAAGCTTTGTGGCATCGGTGGTTGGGACATCCTGCTTTTTCAACGCTTTCGGCTTTACCGTTTTCTAGTGTTTTGAATTCTTCTAGCTCGAGTCCTTGTGACATCTGTTTTTGGGCTAAGCAAACAAGAGCAATGTTTTCTGATAGTTTGAATAAAACAAAGGAATGTTTTGAATTGATTCATGTTGATGTTTAGGGTCCATACTGAGTTGCTTCTACTTGCGGTGCATCATATTTTTAACTATCGTGGACGATTATTCACGTTCTGTTTGGATTCACCTTCTCCTTGCAAAGTCTGAGGTTTGTCAGTTCTTGCAAAATTTCTGCGCTTACTCCAAAAAACAGTTTGGAAAGGCTGTTAAAACAATTAGAAGCGACTACGGAACTGAGTTTACTTGCTTGTCATCGTTTTTTAAACAACAATGGATTGTGCATCAGACTTTTTGTGTGTCTACACCGCAACAAAATGGCCGTGAGGAAAGAAAACATCGCCACATATTGAACGTGGCTCGCTCCTTGTTGTTTCAAGCAAGTTTACCAGTTATATTTTGGGGCGATGTGGTATTAACGGCGGCTCATGTTATCAATCGAACTCCCACATCGATTCATAACGGACAATCTCCTTATGAGCTTCTGTTAGGAGAAAAACCAAGCTATGATCAGCTGCGGGTTTTCGGATCATCTTGTTATACTCATCTTCGACCTCGCGACAAAGATAAATTTGGGGCTCGTAGTCGACACTGCATTTTTGTTGGATACCCTTTCGGTAAAAAGGGTGGCGTGTATATGATATTGAAAAAGGGGAGTTTATAATCTCTAGGGATGTGGCTTTTCAAGAGGATATTTTTCCTTTTGCATCTTTGCCTATTGAACCAATTCCGGTTGCACACGAAATGTGTCTGAGTCATTCTATGTTGATGAGGATTGGAGGTTTACTCCGGGGTCAGAGGACAGGGGGAGTGATGTGGAGCATCCTCCTTCGCCAGATACGACGTCTGAAGTTGACATAGTTGTTCCTCCTGCTCCAAACGATTTACTGGTGCATGTCGTGGACGGAATACAATTTGTGTCATCCTCAGAAAATGTTGGAAGTTCTAGAATCAGTTGCACGTTCAAAGACACTACCTAAGAAGCTTAATGATTTTATGCTCTACAATGTCAGCTGCATTGATAATACACATCCCATTCTTCCCGATTCTGACTCAGTGTCTCCGACTACGGTTCCATGTAATACGTCATATATTTTAGAACACTTTATCTCTAACGCTTTGTTTTCATCTGGCCATCAAGCTTTTCTGGCTGCGATTATTGTTGGTGTTGAACCAAAGAGTTACAAAGAGGCTATGCAGGATAAAGTGTGGTGCGATGCAATGAGAAATAAAGTTGGTGCTTGTGAAGTTGCTAGGACATGGGATGTTGTTGATTTACCTGATGGAAAAGAGGTTCTTGGAAATCAATGGGTTTTCAAAATTAAGTATCACACTGATGGATCAATTGAGCGTTACAAGGCTCGTTTAGTCGTGCTTGGTAACCATCAGATTGAAGGGGAAGATTTCACTGAGACTTTTGCTCTTTTGGCTAAGATGACTACGGTTCGTGGTATTCTCAAGCTCGTGTCTGCTAATAAGTGGGAAGTGCATCAGATGGATGTACACAACGCTTTTCTGCACGGTGATCTTGAGGAAGAAGTTTATATGAAGCTCCCGTTGGGTTTTCGTCATGCAGATCCAAAGCACCGCGTTTCTGGTTTTCCAAACTTACTACTGCTTTGAAGGCAAATCTTATTCCGATTATTCCCTTTTTACTTACTCTCGTGATGGTGTTGAGATCAGGGTACTCATCTATGTTGATGATTTGCTCATTTGCGGGAATAACTCAGATGCATTGTCTAAATTCAAAGAGTATTTGGGACATTGTTTCAAGATGAAGGACCTTGGTAAATTGAAATATTTTCTCGGTTTGGAAGTTGCTCGTAATGATGAGAGAATTGTTTTGTCACAAAGAAAGTATGCGCTTGACATTATTGTTGAAGCGGGTTTTCTTGGGTCTAAACCGGCGTCTTTTCCAATGGAGCAAAACCATCACTTAGCCTCGGATACAAGTCCATTTTGGCTGATCCTTCACGCTATCGAAGACTTGTTGGTCAACTCATATATCTGCTTATTACACGCCCTGATCTTGCGTATTCGGTACACATACTTTCACAATTCATGCAAACGCCGCGAGAAGCTCATTGGGAGGCGGCATTACGTGTTGTACGTTTTCTAAAGTCCACATCTGGTCAAGGTATATTGTTTAGCTTTGACTCTGATCTGACTCTCACGGCTTACTGTGATTTGGATTGGGCTTCTTGTCCACTGACGCGACGATCGTTGAGCGCTTACGTGATGTTTCTTGGGGGCTCACCTATCTCTTGGAAAACTCAAAAACAAAAGACTGTTTCACGTTCTTCCGCTGAAGCTGAATATCGTTCCTTGCGTAATGCTCTCGTTGAGATTATGTGGTTGCGTCAACTTCTCAAGGATCTCGGTTATCCTCAATCTGAGCCGGCTCGTATGTTTTGCGACAGTGAAACCCGGTGTTCCATGAACGAACGAAACATATTGAACCTGATTGTCATGCTATTCGTGATGCTGTTCTTGATGGACGGATTTCTACAGTACATGTTCGGATAGGTGATTAGCTTGCCGATTTATTAACGAAACTTCTTGGTCGACAACCTTTCGAAAAATTAGTGTCCAATTTGAGCATTATTAATCTTCATGCTCCAACTTGAAGGAGAGTATTGGGCCATATTATAGCTTATTGGGTTTGTGTATATTACGTTAGGGTTTATACGGTGTAGCCGTCATATCTTCTTGTATATATATGTTGTGTAATATGTTTGAGATCAATAAGAAAGCACATTCTATTTCTACAAAGACTGATTTCTAACGTCTCCACCAACTCTGTATCTTCTACCTCTTGAAAATGGACAAATCATATACATGGAGACGTTTCGATCAACGGCTTTTTGTCATTTTCCTCTTTGTATATCAACTCTGTATAATCATCCTACGTATAGAAGGTTCAATATCCATTTTCTTTTGTTCAAAATGGTCGTCTCGTCTGCATTCAGAAAAACAAATCACAATAATAATATAACTTTTCTTTTTAAAACTCTAGCATACTTCATTTATATCAAATACTTGGAACACATAATTATGTCTCGTTGTCCACCATTGGAGTTAACCAAGAAAGGGTACAAATATCTAAATCTGCATAGTAAATAGAACATAAAGCTGCGTTCTTGGCAATGCTACTAGGCTACTAGCACACATATTCCGTTCTCTTCTAACAAACCGAAAGGCCAGCTTCAAAGCTCCATTTCTCATGTCGAATATGTTCGTCGTGAAGATCACAACCGTGGCCATTGCGTTAGGTCTTTGACAGCCTGCATTAAAATCTTGGAATCACTTTTGGAACCCCATATTGCTCACAAAACATAGCCCATGCCAAGCCTATTGCTTCTGCTTCCAAAGCCGACTGTAGTACTTCAGGGTAAGTTTTAACATAACTCAGATTTTTCTTTTCTTTTTTTGATAACATGGGTGATATGACATTTTATTACCCGACTAATCTCTAGGTTGAGTGTAGCTGTCGAGTAGTCTATTTACCGGTTTTCAAATAGGTCTAAAGTATGACACCATTTGGACGGATTTTCTAATGAGTCTAAAGTATAACACCTTTTTTTACTAACCAAATGTGAGTTTCCACGCCTGCGGGAAATTGATCCCTCACTTAGATGTACAAGATAATTCCTCAAGTAGGCTACATAACGTTGATTCGCATTTATGTTTTCATAAAATTAAAAATATTTTTATTCAACTAAAATCAATGACAAAAATTAGTAGACAATAAATATTAATTAGAGAATGAATATCAGTTTCATTTTTAATATATAAAATTAAATTGTAAAAGGTTAAAAAATGAAATTCAAATTCTGAGATAATTTCCGAAAACGAGTTAATAAATACTTTCTCTGATCCAATTTAGTTGAGGTTTAAGCAAAAAAAAAAATGTTTTATTTTAATTGATGTTTACATTTTCAAAGCAAAATTAAAGTTTTTATATTTATTTTTGACCATTTATATTCTGCAGTCTTTTTTATCATTGGTTGAATTATGTTTTAATTAGACAATAAATGATGTTTTAATATAGAAAAAATAAAAAATTATGATTTTGTGTAATTTTTTAATTTGTGTGTAAAATCTTTAAACATCAACTAAATTGGATTAGAAACTAGCTTTTTCTTTTTTTTTTTTTTTTTTTTTTT
>PKMM01046243.1:264900-306038 GCA_002933915.1 Eutrema heterophyllum | reverse complement strand
AAGAATTGTAATCTATTGTTTAATTTCTTATTCTAAAGTAAAATATGGTTTTTCTTTCTTTCCTCAGCTTTGCTTTTATTTATAATTTTTGTTTGATTTCTTTAATCTAAACATAACTACTATTTTTTCTTTTACTTTTAAGGATTAGGAACCGATTTTAAATTTTATTTTTATTAATGTTAATATTATGTATTAAAATATAATTAAAATTTTATTAAACATGTGTCAAATTCGGATTGTTTGACTTGACACGTGTCACGATCAGGCGAGTTAGCAAATTTGAAACATTATGCTTTATATAATAAGAAGAGTCATATTTTTTTTTTATATATATTTAACACTTTTTATTTGGTAGTTTTTATTTTTTCTCTTACTTTACTGTTTAATGTTATTAGTTTTCATTATATGAAACACATTTTTTTCCTTTTTTATTATTTTTATTTGGTATTTTTTACTTTTTTTCTTACTTTACTTTTTCAATGTTATTAGTTTCCACTATATAAAACACAATTTGTTTTTCCTTTTTTGTTATTTTCCTTAAAAAAAAAATTAATAACTAACAATTAGAAAGTTTATATTATTACTTTGACACATATCGCGATCTAAATTAACCGTGACAAATGTCACAATCTCGTGATTGAGAATTATCCTACGTGTCACGCTCACGTTGAGAGATCCAACTTTATATAATAAGATTATATTCAAACAAAAAAAAATCGTTCTTACATCAAGTGCTTCATTGTTTCGAAAGTGTTAGGAAAAGAAAGAAATAACAAGAAATCACATCTCTGAAAAACAAGCTTAGTGTGTTCTTGAGCTAAACCAATACGTAAGGCTCTCCTCGTATTTTTTATCTCCTCGAAGAGAAGAGAGTCGAGTTAGCATAATCTTGTCGATGATCTTGATAAGTCTCGCGGGTGTTGAAAGAGTTTCTCCATGCCTACTATTGTTTCTTTCTTTCCATATACCATATGCCACAGCTTGAAATACATACCTCATTATGAATAAGGAAGTGAGATCAAGTGTGGTATCTAATATGTAAGCAAAATGGTGTTCCAATCCGTTGAGTAATCATCCTTCATGATGCCACGGGCCAGATCCTCCCAAACTTGCTCGCTTGGTTTTATATATTTTGTTTTAATAAAGTAATGACTTCTCTCTCGTGTGAATTTACATGACTTTGAATGATCCATGTTTTATACGTATCTCTTTTGATTTCTCATTTTCAATGTTAGATCGATCATCAGTCTTGGAGATATGTGCATATATCATGATTCTCCTTAAATAATGTTTAATTTTGATTTAGGCAAATAGACCAAAAAGAAGAGGGTATACCGGAACATAAAGCAAAGACCGGAGATATATGGTAGAGGAGAATGATGAGTTTAAAATTTAGAGTTAGGCAATTTTGTTATGTTAAAAGCATCTAGACTAATGTTTAATTTTGATATAAAATGAGGCTATTTTCATAATTCTCTTTAAATTTCTTACTTCCGACGTTCTGCCGTTTCAAGATTGAAATGAAACGACACGTAGTTCTTGTTTAGATAACAAATCCGGCAAGATTTGGTTGCTTTAGCGAAACTATCAATCTCCGTCATCTTCCGCATTAACTCCTAAAAGAAGCAAAAGAGTTTGATTTCGTCTTCGAGCTTGCGATCTTCATTCTTCAGCTATTCACGCGACAAAACCCTTCAAATTGACGTCGATTTGGTTCCGATTGTTATCCGGTGAACTTGATTCGGAGGCTATTCGATGGCTTACGTCGACCACGCTTTCTCGATATCGGACGAGGACCTAATGATTGGGACTTCGTACACCGTCAGTAATCGACCGCCGGTGAAGGAGATCTCACTCGCGGTGGCTCTCCTCGTGTTTGGAACCCTAGGAATTGTTTCCGGTTTCTTCATGGCGTACAACCGAGTAGGTGGTGATCGAGGCCATGGTACGATTCCTTATTAAAATTGTTACTAATTTTCGCTTGCACGATTCACTTAGCTCGCCATTAGCTGGTTTCCAGACGTTTCAGTTAAATCAAAAGTAGCTTCGATTGAGATAATCTGGGAGATTTCTTAGTCCTGCTTCTTGCTTGTTTGTGTGTTTTTCATTAATATATAGGCTTGTTCGTTTCCTGAAGAAACCTAGTTTGGGAGATTTAGTGAATATCTTGAGAAATTTTGAGGGTATTGAGGAAACTGATACAGTTAGCATTGTGGCGCGTAGTGTTGGACTTGGTTTTGATCTTTGTTTCTAGTGAAACATGTGGAACTCTCTCAAACAATTCTCTAGAGGCATGGTATTTGGTTGGTTTCTCTCTGATAAATGTCCACTGGTTAGTTAGCTTTAGTGAGAAGTATTTTATGGTGATCTTAAGCTTTTCTTCTTGTCAGATTTTACTCGAAATCAATCAAATGTATTCCTCTGATCTCATCTGGATTGTTCCCCTTTAAGAAACATCTTCCAAAACCTGTGTTTTGCAATATATACGGATATTCTCTGCTTGCCTGAAACTTCTTATTGATGCATTTTACAAATCTCTTTACTCCTATGTTAAACAAAGCAGCTGAATCAGATTCTTTGTATAGTAAAATAGATTTTCCTTGTCGTTGCAAGAAACAATCAATTGTTTCTCATTGTCACATCAATAACTGATTGTTTTTATGTAACTTGTTCTTGGGTTCTTTCTCACTTATCTCTCCTTAAACAAAAACTGGAGAAGTATACACTGAGTGGGTTGTAGAACGTAAAAACAAGGCACAGCCTGTTCCTTTTTTCTATTTCAAGAAAATTTATTCGGACTAATGATTTCCGAAGAAGACTCACTCCTCTCCTTTTTGTTTTGTTGTCTGGTTGTTGGTGGTGAAACAGGGATTTTCTTCATTGTCCTCGGGTGTCTTCTGTTTATCCCGGGGTTTTACTATACACGGATTGCATATTACGCTTACAAAGGATACAAAGGTTTCTCCTTCTCAAACATACCATCCGTTTAACCCCTTATGAATCTCGGTCACTTCTCTCTTACTCGATGTATAGGTTGTTGTTTCTGAGGGCAGGTTTTATATTGCTTAAAAGCAATGACTTCTTCTCTGTAGTGTGATTTTTACATGACTTGAATGATCCATGTTTGATATGTATCTCTTTTGATTTCTCATTCTCTATGTTAGGTTGTTAGTCTTGGGTAAATGTATACCACTTCATCCGTGTTACAAATAGACCAAACTAAGCACATGTAATGATTGGTGTGTTTAGTGAATTGTAGAATGAGGAAATAGCCAGAATGGTTAATTATAGAATACTAGAGGTCTTTAACGTTTTTTTTTTCCCTGCAGAGAAACCATGAGATGCTTAACAACTAATTTTAGTAGTTTAATGAAATTTTGTTTTAATCCATTAGAGAATTAGTAAAGAAATTTCCCAATTTCAAAATTAATCTCGGAACCAAAAAATTGAAGTTGGAACCAAAATCTATCATCTTTGGGAACTCTCTCTACAGTATTGCGGACCACATCGCAAATAAAAATTATTTGAATGACAATGACGAGAAATTCAAGACGGAATCGGGAAATGGACATCAGTCACATCACCCACCTCTAACTTTGCCATCTCTTTAATCTCTCTCAACAAGTCTTTTGCTTCTTTGCAAATTGCAACTATTATTTGTCCTTGTTAACTAGGACAAAACACACGTTTAAATTGGGATATTCCATATCCAAATGGTTCATGGACGGTAGGGCCCCACATATTAATACGTTAGGACTAAGTAGGACCAGTTACAGCTAAACCGCAACTCTGGTTCTCAAAATTAGTTCCGGTTTAGCTGAATTTGGCTCTTCCTCCTCTCTATCGTGCCGCCACAAACACTACCTGCCTCTCACTTCCCCATCTCGCTTCTCTCTCTAAAAATGGCGTCATGCTCTTTCTTCAATTCCTCTCTCTCTTCCTTCAACCTCCCTAAACAAGACTCTCTCCATCGCCGTCGCTCCACCGTTACTCTTCGCCACCACCACGTCATCGTCTCCTCCACAGTGAAAATCGCGGATGGAAACAACAACGGCACTTCTTCTTCTTCTTCTCCGTCGGAAACAACCGTCAAGCCTAATCGCACCGAAGATAACATCCGCGATGAAGCTCGCCGCCATCGCTCCACCTCCGTGAATCCTTTCTCCGCCAGATACGTCCCCTTCAATGCGCCGCCTGATTCCACCGAGTCGTACTCCCTCGACGAAATCGTTTACTGTAGCCAATCCGGCGGTTTGCTCGACGTGCAGCACGACATCGACGCCTTGAGGAATTACGACGGAGCTTACTGGCGCGAATTGTTCGACTCGCGCGTCGGGAAAACCAAGTGGCCGTACGGATCTGGAGTCTGGTCGAAGAAAGAGTGGGTGCTTCCTGGAATCGACGACGATGACATCGTTTCGGCTTTTGAAGGAAAGTCGAATCTATTCTGGGCGGAGAGATTCGGGAAAAAAATTCTTGGAATGAACGATTTATGGGTGAAACATTGTGGAATTAGCCATACCGGAAGTTTCAAAGATTTAGGAATGACTGTATTGGTTAGTCAAGTCAATCGTCTAAGGAAGATGAATCGACCGGTGGTTGGAGTCGGGTGTGCTTCCACCGGAGATACTTCAGCTGCTCTATCGGCTTATTGCGCAGCCGCCAGAATCCCTTCGATTGTGATTTTACCGGCGAACAAGATCTCCATGGCTCAGCTGGTTCAACCGATAGCTAACGGTGCGTTTGTTCTGAGCATTGACACTGATTTTGATGGATGCATGAAGCTGATTAGGGAGATTACATCGGAATTGCCTATTTACTTGGCGAATTCGTTGAATAGTTTGAGGTTAGAAGGGCAAAAGACTGCAGCTATAGAGATTCTTCAGCAGTTTGATTGGAAAGTTCCTGACTGGGTGATTGTTCCTGGAGGCAATCTTGGTAACATATATGCGTTTTACAAGGGTTTTAAAATGTGTCAAGAGCTTGGTCTTGTCGATAGGATCCCGAGGCTGGTTTGCGCGCAAGCGGCTAATGCGAATCCGCTTTACTTGCATTACAAGTCAGGCTGGAAAGATTTCAAGCCGGTGAAGGCGAATGCCACTTTCGCCTCTGCGATTCAGATTGGTGATCCGGTTTCGATAGACAGGGCGGTATACGCTCTTAGAAACTGCGACGGCATTGTGGAAGAAGCCACAGAAGAGGAGCTTATGGACGCCATGGCACAGGCGGATTCGACCGGAATGTTTGTCTGTCCACACACTGGTGTTGCCCTAACGGCTCTGTTCAAATTGAGGAACCAAGGAGTGATTGCACCGACTGATCGGACCGTGGTGGTGAGTACTGCTCACGGGTTGAAATTCACTCAGTCTAAGATTGATTACCACTCGAAAGCCATATCCGATATGGCTTGCCGGTTTTCAAATCCGCCGGTTAAAGTGAAGGCGGATTTTGGAGCGGTCATGGATGTTCTCAAGGGTTACTTGGGGAGTAAGGCACTTAGGTCATAAAATCGGCCATTGTTTACACCACTACTTGTTTATCTCTGTTTCCACTGCTTAATATTCTTTTGGTATAAATTTTGATGCAATTTTTCCGAAAAGTCTCGTCTACAGCAGATACATTGTACTTATTTCTGTTATGGATTTAATTTATGGGCTAAATTTGGGCGGTATTTTTTTGCGAATGGGCTTGTAAAACAATAGGCTTCTTTTGCCATCCCTCTCCCAAAAGATTTCCTTCTTACCTCGTTCCTTTAGATTAATCCTTGTGTTCCTTTTTGATTCCTTTTGTTTCATCGTTGCTTTTGGTCCATTAGAAATCCATTAACTGTGTTTCCTCATCAACAAGCCAATATATATTGTCCAAGAAAAACTAAGGTCCTAGTAATTTCCTAAAGAAACAAATCATAGTCATCTCCTAAGTGTAGAAGCCAATCTCGGGCCATATACAAACCCCTCTAAGCATTAATCCTACATCACAATCTTAAGGTTCTGGACTAAGTTTGATACTCAAAGTCATAAAGAGTATTCCATAAACATACAACAAACCAATCAACTAATTAAGCAACCAAAAAAAAAAATCGGAAGACGAAGAAGAATCATATCTACTTGGGAACAAGGATTAACTAGATCCAGTCTAAATGCTGAAAAAATAAATACTTTATAACAAGCTTTTTCCTTGATCAATCTAAACAATCTCACACATAATAATCAAAACCAATTTAGCAAACTAACCAGGCCGACATATAGAAATCAGTGTAGAATAATGTAAAGTAAGCATACCAAGTTCATCCAATTCAATAACCAGTGGCTAAACTTGAAGCCTAGTATCTTCACCACAAAAAAAAAAAAAAAACCAGTCTTCAATTGAATAAACGCACTAAAGAAATTGGCTTCTCCGAAGATAATTTGAGACTGAGATATCTTTACGAATGTAAAGAAAAGGACTTAAGATTGTCGTGAATTGAAATTGCATAAATTCTAGAAGCACGCAAAGGGTTTGGACGGAGCGATTGCCATTGCGGAAACGCGACTTTTCAGGCTGGTTAGCTTGTGCAACGTGAGCTATAAAATTATTTCCAAACTCCTTTGCAAAAAACTAAAAAAAGTCCTTTCGAATTTAATCTCGAAGACCCAATCGGCCTTCATGGCTAGGCGTTTGATAACATATAACATTCTCCTCGCTCAGGAAAATTTCCATGCACTTCGTATGAATCCCAACTATAGATCGAATTTCATGGCCATAAAGACGCCTTCGATGGCGAGGAAAAATGTGATTTTTTGGTAATTATAAATACCCAAAAAAACCGTTGCTCCAATTATAAATACCCAACGATTCTTTTTTTTTTGTTTTTTTTTCAACGATTCTTCACTTCTTCTTTTTCACCAAAGATTTATTCCAAACAACATTTTTTCCTCCAAGAACTGCAATGGCTTTCACACGGATATTGGTCGCTCTGATTTTCAACCTCCTTCCCAATCCATCTTCGTACCTAGAATCGAAACTTACTGCCTCTGGCAGCAAGAACAATTGTGGTATTGTCCTACCTCGCCACTGCTCTCGCCTTCTTCTGCTCCAAATTTTGGGCGAATCCGCCGGTGGAAAAGGTATGGATCCCAATCATGTTCTTCATCATCTATGGAAAATTCCACTTCTCTCCCTCCCGGCGCCCCAATTGATGTCTGACCCACCATTGCGTGCCTAATCGCCGCCATTTCCATTGAAGCAAGGTTGTGCGACTGATGCAAAATTAGGTCTCGCGTTCTTTTTTTAGGTCAGAATGTCGTTTTTTCTTTTGTTAGGTCTCAAGGGTTCATTTTATTCAACGGATTACTAATTTACTATTATAAATCTCCAAAAACGTATGAAAAATATCTTCATGTATGCAGTGTTTAGATTCGTCGGATCTTCCATCGGAGAATCAGTAACTTATTCGGTTTCAAACTGGCAACAATTTTTTCCGAAATAAGATATTATCACCACATACCATTTCATTCATATAGCATAATAGATTATTTGGTTGGGAATTCAATTCTTTTTTTGTTCGACTATCACAAATTTGAAAATAAGCATATTGCTTTTTTGAAAGTAGAACTTAATTATTCTTTTTCATTCTTGTGCGCGTTTTGGGCAATTAAATAAAAAAAGTTATGTAATCTCATTAAACCCCATCTTTTTGATAATGATATAATCTGATTTTGTAATTGGTTTGATTTTATTTCAAATCATACCAATCAAAACACATATTTTATTACTAACCATACTCATAATTATTGATAACGCCAAGACATTTGAATTTTAGAAAACATATGGATTAAAAGTTGCATTGACCAAAAAGATTTGAAGTTTAAGGTTGGAAAATCTTCAAAATATGCATCTCCTAAATCTGGAAATTGGAAACCTAGTAGAGAAATCATACTAGATGCTCCACATGAAGCAATGAGGAGGCATGGTCTATTTGGGAAAAAAAAAAACCTGGTCCAATAACAGAAGATAGGCCCTCATTTGATGGGCTTATATCGAAATTAAAGGCCCAAAATAAAAACCCTAATTGGCTAAGTTATGCATATCTAGGTTTCTTCTTTTAAGAGAAACCCTAGAAGTTCTCTTTTGCGCCTCTCGTCTCTCCTTCCCTTCTAACGTTCAGCTCAACCGAAAAAAATGGTGAAACCTCGTTCTTCCGATTCATAGAGATCCCTTCGATCGTTTTGGTTATATTTGTTGACTTCATGGATTGTGCTTGTCCTTGTATAGGTTTTCAAGAGATACGTCGAGATAGGACGAGTGGCTCTCGTCAACTTCGGAAAGGACTATGGGAAACTCGTCGTCATCGTTGATGTCGTCGACCAAAACAGGGTAATTATCTTTGGTAGTGCAGTCGAAGTATTTTTAGAATTTGATTGGATCTCTTAGCTTAGATTAGCGATTGTTGATTTGGTTAGAGTAAAGAATTATCAGTTGAAGTTTGTAGATCTGAAAAAGGTTCTCCCTTTGTTGTTTGAGTTATATCATGAGTCTCACTTGCTTTTGAAGATGCAATTTTTCAGCTGCATTTGCTCATAAATCTGTTCGTCCGCAAGTTATATGTTTTCACTGTATCTGATTGCATTCGCATTCTTGTACTAATTCAATTTGTTATTTTTCATGTTAGAGTCAGTAATTGTGATTTAAAAAAGGATTGCCGTCGTTGTTTCAGTAGTACGATGGAACCAATTCACTATTACATTTCTGCGAACTCTGTTTGTTCATAAGTGTTAGTTTTCATTGTGTTGAGCTTTCTTGTATGTCTTTAGTATCTTATTGTCTTTTAATTGTTATGCCCGTCTACTTGTAGGCTCTTGTGGACGCCCCTGACATGGAGAGAATCCAGATGAATTTGAAGAGGCTATCTCTTACCGATATTGTGATTGATATCAACAGAGTGCCTAAAAAGAAGAATCTGATCGAGGCAATGGAGAAAGCTGGTGAGTATTGTTTTACATTCATACCTATGTCTGACACTGGGAGTGTCATATTATCTGGTCATCTTAAACCTTTGAAACTTTTGCAGATGTGAAGAACAAGTGGGAGAAGAGTTCATGGGGTAGGAAACTGATAGTGCAGAAGAGAAGAGCTGCCCTCAATGACTTTGATCGGTTCAAGATCATGTTGGCCAAAATCAAGGTCAGTATCAGATTCTGTTTAACTGCAATTACACATTTTCTTGATGATTAACTGATCTCTATCCTGCCATGTTTATTCTCGTAAGATAGATAGATAGATGTTAGGTCGATTTAATAGTGGTATCTTAGAAATATGTCAAACTTCAAAACCAGTTATATGTTTCTAATGTTGATGCTAATGCTAAAACTCAATAGTCATTTACTTTTCTGAATCACTCTATTGAATGGTTTTCATGTGTTAATATGCAGAGGTCTGGTGTGGTGAGGCAGGAGCTTGCAAAGCTCAAGAAAGAGAGCACCGCTTGATGTTTTTTAAATTGATCCTTCGCTTCAGATTTATGTGTCTTCCATTAGAAATCTGATTAATGATTTTGGTATCTTTGTTACAAGCTTGAAGAATTTTGCAAATGGTAGTTCAGAACTTGAAACCTTTTTGCTGTTTAAGAAAAGACATTTATTGCCCCCTTTCGAATTTGATATCTTTATTGAAAACTCTAAATGAGCTATGTCAAATACAAAGTATCAGTGGTTTTTAATCACAAATTGAATCTTTATCACGTTAATCTTTTTTTGTTTTTGTTTTACTTTAAATTGTGAAGTAAGTAATTGTGTAAATTATGACATTAAAAATGAAAACTGAGCGCAGATATTGTCGAGGCTGCCAAGTATTGACAAAGTTAGGCAACAAAAAGTATAAGATTTCAGGTATCAAAACCAAAGTATCAGTAGTTAGGTCTCAGTATTGGCTTAAAATTGATAAGATGTTGGTGCGGTTTAGGTCTCACCAAACTTTCATCTTCTTGCTCCCCTTTGGTTTTGCAATAGGAGCATCCATGGCTGCCATTTTCCTCTTGTATTTTTTGCGTAGAAGACCATTGGAAGTCCACAGGTTACTCCAATCTGTTGTATCCTCCTTTCTAGTTTTTTTGCCACCATATGTTGTATCCTCATTGACAAGGTGAGTCCATTTAGTTCTTCCACTGCGACCAAAGTGCTTGACCTGCATGACTTCACGCAGAACCGATTTGTCCAACCTATCTTCTCCAGTAGGAGCAGAAAAGTCGCGCTGAAATATAACAACGGTTCCAACAGATCCTGCCTCCTGGAAGAAGGCACCTTTGTGGTAGTATCTTTGCATAAACTTCCATTTTTTTTTCGGTTTAGCTGATGATGAAGGTTTCAGATTCTTACTCTCCCAGTCTCTCCTCTCCTGATCTGTCATGTTCCTCAACTTTTCTATCTCTTCCCTTTCTCTCAACATAGCTTCCCTTGCATCTCTTTCTCTCTTGATCCTAGCAATCTCTCTTGTCTTCCAAGCTTCGTACTCCTCTGCTTCATTGATCTCGTCATCGGTTTCCACGTCTCCAATATTTGCATCTTCCAATAGTATATTCTTCTGTATCTCTTCATATTTCCTAACTTCCTCAATCACTAATTGCTTTGTCTCTGTTTTTCTCATCTCCACTTTCCTCTTTGCTAATTCCTCAAGAGCTTCTTCTTCAGCCTCAAGCCGCTCACGCTCTGCTACCGTATCTCTCTCAGCTTTTTGTACAAAAACAGGCTTGATCATGGTGATACCGGGCATCTCGTCTTCTGAATCACTCTTGTACTCGGACTCCTCCTCTTCTTCTTCTTCTATAGGAAGTAGAGCAGCCTCCTCTTGAGCTCTTTTCAGATTTTTTTCTCTAATTCTTCTTCTTCTTTCTTCCAGGGCATCTTCATCGTCTATAGTCTCTTGATACCTCAATTCTTCTTCTTGTTGTTGTTCTTCTTCTTCTGTAGATATAATCTCAGCCGCCTGTCTAACTCGCGGATGATCGGCTCTAACTTGTTCACGGTTTTCGATTCTGGTCTGAGCTAAACGGCGCAGCCTTGGATCATCCTTATTCCTAGCAACCCCCAAATTATCATCATCATGCTTTGGAAAAGCTCTATCCAAAACATCATCCTCATGATCTTCTTCGGTTTCCTCAGCCCAATTGGGAGCTTTTCCAGGCCAATATCTCCTCACTTTAGTCTCTCCAATCCTACCTCGTAGCTTTTCCTTTGTTGCAAGTGCAGCATCACTCACTCCCGCTGTGACCGACATCTTTGCACTTGCGATTTGTACAATTAAACTTAGTAATGATGGCTATATGAGAAACCCTATACTACGGATAGAGAATGAGAGGATTCAAATTCGGAGAAACGTTGCCAACGAAACACTAAGAAGGAGGGCTTGAAACCGAGACGTTAACTCGTTTCTTCGTTCTTATTGTTTAAGAGGAATATACAACACTATTTATACCCAACATAAGATAGATAGATATTTCCTTATCATACNCAATATCTCCTCACTTTAGTCTCTCCAATCCTACCTCGTAGCTTTTCCTTTGTTGCAAGTGCAGCATCACTCACTCCCGCTGTGACCGACATCTTTGCACTTGCGATTTGTACAATTAAACTTAGTAATGATGGCTATATGAGAAACCCTATACTACGGATAGAGAATGAGAGGATTCAAATTCGGAGAAACGTTGCGAACGAAACACTAAGAAGGAGGGCTTGAAACCGAGACGTTAACTCGCTTCTTCGTTCTTATTGTTTAAGAGGAATATACAACACTATTTATACCCAACATAAGATAGATAGATATTTCCTTATCATACAAGTAATTTCCTTATCAGACAAGGACTTTCCTTATTGTCTAACGATTAGGGTTTAGGGATTTTCTGTGTCATTGTCCATTTAGATATAGGTCAAAAGTAAGATCCAATATATAAAATATTGCTAAAAAGAAAAAAGTTGGTTTTAAAAGACGAGCTGATAAGGAATGGATTTAGGAGTTTACTGTGTCATTGTCAATTTAGTTATAGGTCAAAGTAAGATCCTATGTATCAAACGTGCTTTACAAGTCACTGTCATTCCTTAATTGACTAGCTTCTGATGCGCAGCTAGCTTCTTGCCTCTTGCAACTTTGGTTCTCGCGATTGATGGTGTAGCCACTCATCTTCTTGTACTAGATTGGCATCGCGATCCTCTCTCAACAACTCATGACAAAACCCTAGATGTTCTCTATGCATTCGGTTTGTACGGATTTAAACCTTTTTTTTTATCTTTCCTTTAATCCTACGATTTTATGATTGGGTTCGGTGTTGGTTTCGAAGAAATCGCCGTCCTAAGTTGAAACTAAGCGGCGGATTCTTGCAGAGTGACATCTGAAAAATTATAATTGAGGGCATATCCAATCTAAATGAACATAACTGGGTTTTTATCGATTTCTAACATTTCTTTTTGTGTTTTTATCAAGTCAAAGTGTCTTTTTAAAAGTCTTTTATCGAGTATTTTCAGGTTTTAGGTCAATTGGGAAGAAAATGAGCTGTTTTGGGTACAAATGAACATATATATGGAGATACATAATCATTCAGATACGTCAGAAGTTTGGCTGAAGAACTTTCCACCGATGGATCGAGCTCAAATTTTGATGCAAGATATAGCATTGGGTTAGATTTCATTTGGAAGTGGTTTGAGGTCTTTCCAACGGTGCGACCAAATGTTATGCCAGTTTTTGTGAAAACAGTCTAGTCTGGCGAGCAGAAGAAGCATATGCAGAAAGGAAGGGCAGATAGACCGATCCACTTTTGGGATCAATCAATCCAGTGATTCTCCATACATTTTTTAGATCGACCAGAATCCTCTGGATCGACCGGTTCAAGCCCAGATCTATCGATCCACCCTGGGATCGATCGTTCCGCTTCTCTGACGAAAAAGACAATTTTGGACTTTCTATTTTACCTTAGAATCATCCCAATTAAACCTAATTTAACCGAAACCTATTTTTACTTATTTTTGAGCCATTTCCTAAGGCTACGCTTTATTTTTGATTGAGACTTTTGGAGCTTTTCTTTGTGAGGCTTGGGAGACGAATCTCTGATTCTACACCCTTTGGAGAAGATTTCTAAACCCCAGTTTATTTATTTTATTAGATTATGATTTCTTCTTCATATTTTTGTGATTTCTCTAGTTCTAGTCTGAGTAATCTCTTAGTTAGGTTTTAGGGTTTCAAATGAATTTCATGAATCGTTGAATCATATTTGTTAGAATATGGATCTATCTTCTAGTTCTTCATTTATTGTTGTTCTTAGTGCTCAAACTTGATCATTAGCTACCTTGTTTCTGATCTTATGTTGTTTAACGCATCAAAAGTGTTTGTTTAAAAGATTGAAAGAACATAGATGAGCAAAATGTCATTAACCAACGAAAATTGTATTAATGCGTTTTGTGAACATATCAAACTTGATCTTAATGCATGTTTAGTTTCTTGAATTCAAACGACAGTTTAGAATCTTAGGTTATTAGACATAGTAATTAATACTAAGACAATATGTTAATAATAAAACAATGATTTGAGTTCTAGAACGTGCTTAATGATTTCTCTGTTTGATTTTCTGATTGTGATTCTTGATTTCTTGCGAATTACCCGAAAACCTAGCTTTTTTTCTTATTTGAATTTACATCGTTTTAGTTATCATTCTTAGCCTTCAGAAATTACAAAACCATTGCCATTCGTCTTAGATTTATTTTCCTCTTTCATTCTCGTAGTGTTACACTTGGTGTTTGAGGATTCGATTATTAAAATACTACTTTGTTAGTTTTGCTCTTGCAGTATATTAGGGTTAAACCTGAAGTGTTTTAGCACCCAAAAGATTCGACGGATTTAAACACTGTGTAGATGAAGATGTTCTTCATACGGTCTTGGAGATTTAGCGCCGGGAGGGAGAGCGCAGATGATGAAGAACATGATCGGGTTGTAGATGATGAAGACCGAGATACGGTAGATAAGGGGAATTTGTTTGTTTTAATTGTTTAAAAATTAAATCAACAAACATAAAAAATAAGTCAACTGTCACATTAAGTCGATTTTGTAAACAAATCAACTAACCAAAATAGAAATCAACTGTTTTAAAATAAGTTAACCTAAATTAAAGTTAAGTCCATTAACTTAAAACTATGATTTAACCCGCACTAATTATAGCGCGAGGTAATTTTTTTCNAAAATTTAAATCAACAAACATAAAAAAATAAGTCAACAGTCACAATAAGTCGATTTTGTAAACAAATCAACTAACCAAAATAGAAATCAACTGTTTTAAAATAAGTTAACCTAAATTAAAGTTAAGTCCATTAACTTAAAATATAATTTTGCAATTAAAACAAGCCAACTTTATCAACAAAATGTGATAGTAAAGCAAGAGATACAAATTTAAAAATAACTTTGATTAATAACATTGTAATGGTTTTTGTGAAAAAAAAGTTCCCAATAATTTAAAATATATCATAATTTTTGTTAGAGTACAAATACAAAAAGTAATAAATTATCTCAAAACAATTTGTGACGTCTTTTTGTCTCTTTTTAGACCGTTCGTTCTTACTTTATACATTTTGTCGCGGTGGTGATCGGTGGCATAAGAAGCGGCAAACTCTTCGTCCACCGATCTAGCAATTAAATCCATAAATATTATTTGTTTGTTTAAAAAAATATAAATATACTATAGCACATTTTAAATTTTGTTCGAAACTTAACACACTAGTTTAAATTGCCAATATTAGCACAAGTATTAAAATGATTCAAAAAAATTTTTATGGAGAAAAACTAAAGCCTAAATGGAAAATAGGAAACCCAAACATAATGTTTTAATTTTATTTTTCATAAATAAGTAATTTAACGTAATTATTTGTGCTATTTTCGGTATGTTTGGAACCAAAAAATATTTTTTTTAACTCATTTCTTTATCTAAGTTTTTTTTGTTTTTGTTTTTGAAATAACTCTTTCTCTCCTCTATTTATTGCAGCTTTCCTCCTTTCACTTTCAGGAGACAAACGAACAGATCTTTATTTTCTGCGTTTACTTTCTTTCTTTCGCTTTCCTTTCTAGCTCCCCTGTTTCACGTCTTCCATATCCCTTCTCTGTTTCACTGGTAACGCTCGCAACTTTCTACCTCCCATGGCTTCCTCTTCTCTCCTTGTTTAAAATATAAAAGCTTCCTCTACCTCTGTTTTATCAAACTCTCTACTGTTTGATCGAATCTCAGAAAGAATAAAAGTCGGTTTCAAATGGAGGACAAAAACCAATCAGACGATTTTTCTTCCCATAAAAACCCAACTCTTACTCAAGTCATAGAGGAGCTAAAAGAGCTCTGGGCTATGGTCTTACCAATCACAGCAATGAACTGTCTAGTCTACGTACGCGCCGTCGTCTCCGTCCTCTTCCTTGGCCGTCTCGGCAGCCTCGAGCTCGCCGGTGGAGCTCTCTCGATCGGATTCACCAACATCACAGGCTACTCGGTCCTCGTCGGACTAGCCTCGGGTCTCGAGCCAGTCTGTAGCCAAGCCTTCGGGAGCAAAAACTGGCATCTCCTCTCGCTCTCTCTCCATCGTATGGTGGTGATTCTATTGATCGCCTCCGTGCCCATCAGCCTCCTATGGATCAACCTCGGACCCATCATGTTATTCATGGGTCAAGACGCGGAGATTACCGCTACAGCCGCTGAGTACTGTCTCTACGCGCTTCCCGATCTCTTGACTAATACTCTGCTTCAGCCGTTACGGGTTTATCTAAGGTCGCAGCGTGTGACGAAACCGATGATGTGGTGCACGTTAGCGGCTGTAGCGTTCCACGTGCCGCTGAACTATTGGCTTGTGATGGTGAAGCGATGGGGTGTTCCTGGTGTGGCGACTGCCTCTGTTGTGACGAATCTGATCATGGTTGGGCTTTTGGTGGGTTATGTTTGGTTTAGTGGGAGGTTGCAGAAGAGGGTTAGTGGGTCTATGGTGGTGGCGAATCAGTCGTCGTCTGTGGTCGAGTTGGTTGGAGGGTTGGGACCGTTGATGAGAGTGGCGGTTCCGAGTTGTTTGGGGATATGTTTGGAGTGGTGGTGGTATGAGATTGTGATTGTGATGGGTGGTTACTTGGAGAATCCTAAGCTTGCGGTGGCTGCGACTGGGATTTTGATTCAGACTACAAGTCTTATGTATACTGTTCCTATGGCTTTAGCTGGATGTGTCTCTGCTCGGGTATGTGACTTCATCTCTCTGTTTTTTTTTTGGATTAAGTTGTCAAGATTTGAGTCAAAGACTATTGACTAAGTTGATTAATAAGTGGTCAAGATTTGAGTCAATAAGTTACTTTGAAAATTAGAAGTTAAAAATCAAAGTGTAGATAAAACGTCTTTTAGCCAACAGTACTAGTCTTTTTTTTTGGCTTTTGATTGGATTGGAGAGGGTAGGAGTAATTAATTAATTAAATTAGGACAATTTACTCTGGCAAGAACGTTACTCAAGAAAGATTTGATGCACTTTGTTCTTGTTATTGGCATAACTTTGTGTTTGTCTGAGTGTTTCCGAGGACCTTAATAATGGTTTTGTTATTGTAACTTGCTCCAAGTTATAGATGTGTAAGTTCTTATTATGTGGTTTTCAAAAGACCTCAACGGCTTAGTCATCACTTATTTTTAACTTTTTCGAAAAAGGGGAAAAAAAGAGAGGATAAAAAACGTGCAATGTGATGTGTTTCTTGTAAAAAATATTTCATCAACTTACATTAATAGGTCACCCCGTGCTATGTGATTGGACATTAACATACCGAAAAATAAAATAAAATAAAAAGTGGTTGAAAAGAAAGTAGTCAAGTGTGTCTATTTTATTGTTGCCAATCTCATGACACTCTTCAACCTCATCAAAAGGTTAGCTTCAATAACTAACTTTTAAGATTTGATTTTTGGGTTTTCATTAATATTCGCAGGTTGGAAACGAGCTCGGTGCAGGTAGACCGTACAAAGCGAGACTAGCGGCAAACGTGGCTCTAGCTTGCGCATTTGTAATAGGAGCTTTGAATGTGGCTTGGACCGTGGTTCTAAAAGAGCGTTGGGCAGGGCTTTTCACTGGCTACGAGCCACTCAAGGTGTTGGTTGCTTCGGTTATGCCAATTGTCGGGCTTTGCGAGTTAGGGAATTGCCCTCAAACTACAGGTTGCGGGATTCTAAGAGGGACTGGTCGGCCTGCGGTTGGGGCCCATGTGAATCTTGGGTCGTTTTATTTTGTGGGGACGCCTGTGGCGGTTGGACTAGCGTTTTGGTTGAAAATTGGGTTTAGTGGGTTGTGGTTTGGGTTGCTTTCGGCTCAAGCAGCTTGCGTGGTTTCGATATTGTATGCGGTTTTAGCAAGGACAGATTGGGAAGGGGAAGCGGTGAGGGCGATGAGATTGACGAGTTTGGAGATGAGGAAAGTTGGGAAAGATGAAGAGTCGTCGTTGTTGTTGGATGATCGTAATGGGAGTGATGAGAAGTTGGGTGGTGTTTAGTACTCCCTCCCTTTCACAATGTTTGATTTTCTGAGTTTTTATTTTTGTTTCACAAAGTTTGATTTCCTGTGTCTAATTAATGCATTTTTGTTCTTTAAGTTAAATTAATTAGTTAATGCATTTTGCTTTACAAAACTTATTAATTGTAAGCATTAAAAGAGAGGGGGTGAAAAGTCCACTTTAAATAAAACTAGAAACTACTATCCATTATAAAACAAAGGAGTACTCTCTTAGTCTTTTTGTTTACCATACGATTTCTTTTTTTGTCTCTTCTTAATCATTTTTTTTTTGAAACAAAATGAAGCAAGAAGAAAGCATGCCAAAAAAAATGAAAGAAAAAGATGAAACGGCTACTCAAGAGATGTTTACATGATCAAATCATACACCAACCGGGAATAAGATTTAAACAAGCTATATTATAAGGAAGAAGAGTTTGATCTCAACAAAGAAATCGATGCAACTGTAATGGATATGTTGAAGATTTTACTGCCCAAGTTTTTTTAATAGTCTTTTTCTAATTTTTTGTTAGTTAGTTTATCTTTTTCCTTTGTTTTTCTCTGTATTTTTTCTTGTTTTGTTTAAGTCTCTTATGGTTATTGATGAATTTTTTGTTAAGAAAGTGAGAGAAAAATGTAATCGAGAAGAAGATAATAAACTCTTTTTTTTGCAAATATCGTAAATGAAATAAAAAAATCAACCATAAGATGATAATAAAAAAACTTAAGATTCTAAGTAACTTATTACATCTCGTACTAAAATAGAATCACAAACCATTTGTGAGGGTAGATTACCTTCTCTCTAAGATGGATTTCTTCAAATGTGGGATTTTATAGTTGTTTGAACCTCGAGCTTTCATAATTTCTTGCATGCACGATTGCAAAGTCAAAAAAATCCGGTTCACTTGTTTTGATGGGTATTCATCAAAAGATTTTTCCACCGCGAAAACAAGTTCTTCTATCGTCTTCGGGCACACCTCGTGTTGTAGTGATTGAATGAAGTTAAAAAACTCAAGATCCAAAATATTCAAGTCTGGCGAATTTGGTGGTTGACACATCAAACGAATATCAAAACCATGACGAGAAGCCGCTGCTCGGAATTCTTCATCTGTCGGATTAACGTGTGTTCTTGCATTATCTTGTTGAATAAAAATAGGTTTTCCAAAATCTTCTTGTGGCCATATTTCATGAATTTTCGGGATAACTTTACTAATCAAAAACTCTTTTATATCTTCTCTTTTGATGGAGGTCATCGGCTTTAACTCCAAAGTCCCCGCATCTCGGTTTCTACTTCGTCTTTGAGCTGGTTGCTTTGTAACAAATGGAAACACTCCTATTTTCCCAGAAAATAACTCATTTCTTTCTCCATCAAATCTCGGACGAGCCATGGCAACTAAAAACATTACCTTTCTAATGAAGTTTTTACTCTGACATGTACGATACGGATCTTCTTCAGCAGGAAGAAGGTAATAAGTCTCCGTTTTTTTGTCATATAAAACCATTTTTCATCGATATGTACAACATTGTACATATCAACAAACTTCGGGTGATCGGGCATAGTACTACTGTCGAGCATGGAGACACAAAATTTTAGTCGAGCTCTCATATTGCTTTCCCTCAAACTTGGCTTGATGGCATTTGTATGACGATTAATGAGCCCTTCTTTTAGACATCGAAACAACGACGTATGGCTCACATCCAAAGAAGCCGCCAATGACCTTAAAGTTTTTCGACGATGAAGTGGAACATCAACAACTCGAGCAAGGTCAATTTGTTTTTTTTCGGACCACAAGTACCCTTTCTCCTATGTGACACTTTAACAACTTCGCCATTAGAAGTATTTTTGGCCCGTCGCCAAATTCGTTGTACCGTTTGTAAAGGTACTGAAAATAAATTAGAAATTTCCGTTGTTGTAGTTTTCTTCACATTTCCGTTGACGCTTCTTGCCAATAAAGCATGATAAATCTCTAATCTTTCTCCATTTATCATTTTTTTTATTATGCGCTCTAGCTTCTTGAGAATCTTGTGATATCTCAATGTTTCCACCTATCACAAATATTAAAATATAAAATGAAAACTCCTATTACGAATTCAAAGAGATAATTACTTCAACAATATAACTAGAGAAAGTTACTATAACAATATAATCACAAAATAAAATATGCCGTATTCTAAGTTTATGTATCTAAAATGTAAACATATACGAAAGTAAACATATACGAAGTATATTTCAAATCATTGGAATTAGAAAAAATAACATAAACATTACACAATACTCCGATGAAATACGAGAAATAATAATCTAATAAATACGAGAAATAAAAATAATTATCCGATGAAATAAACTCTCTTGATGGACTTTCATTCAAATCAATAAAAAAATCTGTTTCATTACTTTCAACTGGTAAATTTAGATCAAAACTATGAAAAGCCATATATAAGTTTAACTAAATGATGTTAATCTAAGTCAATATATATAGAAGAGCAATAGAACATTCTAAAATTTTGTTTTTGAGTAAAGTAATGGTTTTGGCTCCATTCTAAAATTTTGTTTTTGAGTAACTTAATTGTGGCTCCAAGTTTGATTTTTTTCACAAAAGTTTCGATTGTTTTTCTTATTGTGATATCATAATTAATCAGTGGAAATATGAAGAGACAACAAAATGAGTCAAGAAACATGATATTAATGCACAATTGGAAAAGTGAAAGTAATATTAATACAAATAATAAAATAAATTGTGAAAGTAAGCTAATTAAAGAAATAAAACAACAAATAATTGAGCATTTATTGCTTCTTAATTCATGTGCAATATTCAGAAAGTCAAACATTGTGAAACAGAGAGAGTAATAAATTGCGGGACAAAAAACTTGAGAGACTTAATTGTTGTTTGGTTGATTTTGGGGGGTATTTTAATTAGTGATGAGTGTTTTTTTTTTTTTTTGAACATTAGTGATGAGTGTAGTTGACTCGTTTGTTAATGTTTTGTGTTTGTTTTGGGTTTTTAGTGAGCTTGCTAATTGAAATCTCTTGGAAGCTAAATCATTTTTTGAAGTTAAAACTTGAAAGTGAGATTAATACTTCTTCTGTTTCTAAATTCATAGATTTTTTAAAATTTTCACATATATTAAGAAAAACATTTAAACTTGATTATAGATACATCATCTTTTATTACAAAACAATTTCTCACAACTCTAAACCAATAGTAATTCAATAAATTCAATTTTTTTTTTTTAAGTTTACAACTTATCATTATTAACTAATAAAAATGTATAAAAAACCTATAAAATTTATCTTTATGAAACAAAAAATTAAAGCTAAAAAATTCTTCTTTTAGAAACATAGGAGTACTATTCAATAATTTATTAAAAAAGGAATATTGGATATGGGGCATATCAATATGAAACTTTCCCAAAAATGATGAAAAAGAAGAATATAAGGGCAGGCGCACCGGGAGCGTTTGACACAGCGCTTAGTAAAAATTTAGGATTAAATTAAATAAAAATTAAATTAGAAGGTGAAAATCGACGCTTAATTAAGCGTTACAAGCGTCGCTGGGAAGTGCCACGTGGCAGCCGATCATTGGTTGCTGATTAATGAGAAGAAAATACCCGATTTTTTTTCTTCAGTTCTGTCGGTCGTTTCTCTCTCCTCCCTCTTTCTTCTCCGAAGCTCTCCAATGGCGATTTCGGCGATTCGATCCTTCGTCGACTTATTTCATCGTTTTCACACCAGAAATCTCACAGTCTTTGTTGGCTCCGGTGGCGGGGCTTCCCTAATCACCGTCCGGTGATGAGAAGGGGCGAAGCACACATGAAGATCAAGAGATCTCAATCGACGAATTTTCTCTTCTCTGCATGGTAACGTTTCTTCCACAATCGGCTTTATTTCGTGATCAATTAGGGTTTAGGGTTTCAATCAAGCACTGAAAATGGGTTTTTTTCTTTGTTTATATCTTGTTTATTGAGTTTACAAAAAATTGTTTAATTTTCATTTGGAGTTTTCATGGTTTTGTGCTTCGTTTTTGGTCAAAATTCTCTAATCGACACTTAAAATCTAATGCTTTTGGATGTATGTTTCATAAAAACTATAATACTTTACTTTTGGTTGTTTCTATTTCATCGATTTAACGAGCTCTGTTTGTTGTCTTTGTGCATGTCTGTTTAAAATTGATGTGATGTGAGGAGCATGATATTGCGATTCATGCGAAGAGTCTATTGGAGATGGATCAAGGTACAACTTCCCTTATTTGTTTTCGTTTTCTCAGAAGAGAAGTTCTGAAATTTTCCACATGTTCTCTGGTTGTTTCTGTCAGCTAATATGTTTTCAATTGAATTGGTGGTTGGTAAAACGTTTAATTAATTGTTCTGTATTTTATCCTGGTGCAGGCTGATTAACTACTAACTTAATGTTATGCTTTTTTCTTCGAAATGATGCTTTCTTGATTTTTGGAAATTTTGTAACTCTGCGTGTGGTAGATGTTAGTAGGTGTGAGTTAATGCAATTGTGAGTTTTTGATTTTGATTTGGTTGTAATGCAATTGAGTTTATGGTTCAGGCTATATTAAGAGTTGTGTTGGCTTATGGTTGAGTTGGCTTTTCGTAATTAAGAGTTTTCAATGCAACTGAAAACTCACAGCTTCTTCTCTACCTCACTGCTTCTTCTTTTCCCCTATTTAATGGCCTGTTTGTTCTCTTTATTCTCTTTATTCTCTTTCTGATCATCTTCGCCTCTTTATTCTCTTTCCATTTCCGTTTCAATCTCTTTTTCCTGATCAGCTTATGCTCTGTCCGTTTCCGTTTCTTCTTTCAAAGCCATTTCAATATGAATCCATTTCCTCAAGCCCCCAACTTTGTTGACCTCTTGAATAGTCAACAAGACGCTGCAGGCTTCTCTGAAGAATTTGGATTATCCCAAGTTCCATTTTTCAGTACTCAACGGACAGAAGAGTCAGGCTTCTCTGAAGACACGCCTGCATGGCGTAAAGAGAGGAACAGCTGGAGTCCACCTGATGATCTAGTTCTCATCAGCGCATGGCTCAACACGAGCAAGGATCCTCTCGTCGGCAACGAGCAAAAATCAGGGGCGTTTTGGCAACGAATTGCAGACTACATTAAGGGAAGTCCTAAAGCTGCTGGTGGTGTAATTAGAAAGCCAAATCAGTGCAAGAACCGGTGGCAGAAGATAAACGACATTGTGAACAAGTTTTGTGGAGCCTTTGAGGCTGCATCACGAGAGCAAGCTAGTGGTCAGAACGATGGTGATGTTGTTAAGGCAGCTTATGAAATCTACTATAACAATCACCGTAAGAGCTTCAACCTTGAGCATGCTTGGAGAGTGCTGCGCTTTGACCAGAAATGGTGTGAGCTATCAACAGCTAAAGCTAATGGAGGCTCTAAAAGAAGAAAATGTGAGGATGATAGTGCATCATCAGCAACCTCTCTACTTGACGATGAAGCTCAGAAACGTCCTCCTGGTGTTAAGGCGGCTAAAAGCAGAGGCAAGAAGCGTGTGGATGAAGGGAAAGATGTTTCGGAGTTACAAACCATTAGGGAGATGAAAGATAAGGACCATGCCATGAAGGCTACACTTGCGAAGCAGAGGCTACTTGACAGTCTCATTTCCAAAAGAGAACCACTATCTCAGAGCGAACTAGCTCTAAAAGAGAAACTAATTTCGGACATGCTGGCTAATTAGTGAAACAATGTCTCATTTTAGGTTTGTGTTTGGTGTTTGTGTTATAGCTACGTTTCTGTTTCAGCTTCATGTTTCATGTTTTAAGTTAATCTATGTCTCTGTCTGGTTTTACTTGACAGTTTTTGTTTCAGCTATGTTTCTATCTTGATAATCTGATAGTTGGTTAATTGTTGTTTTAATCTTGTTGCAGCAGTTCCATTTGAAGAGAACGATGTCGGCAAAACCACCAGAAGAAGTCACAAGTGTTTCTATGCTCAAGTCGGCATAAGCTGCCACAACAAATCACATGTTTTTCTGTTTCTTTCATCATGGGTGCACAAGGGAACAAATAAGTCATCATAAGCTGTCACTTGTGTTTCTGTTTTTTTCCCATTGGTTGTAGTTGTTTTCTTTTGTCACATGTCGTTCGAATCATTGTAACCCACTTCTATAAATGCAATGTGTTGAGACTTGTATAATTCATATCATTTTAACTCACATTTCATTTCTACATTCGTTCTCCTTGCTACTCTTGCTACTCTCGACTACATTAAAACAAGATTCTGAAATAAACTAAACTTTTTCTTCTACCATTTTACTTAATTAAACTCCATTTCTCTTTCTCCTCTTATGGCTTCTTCTTCCCATAATGATTATGAAGATCACCTTTCTTCTCATAATGATTATTTTCTTAATGATTATGAAGATCCACTTGATGAATATTTTGAGAGAAAATGTGACGAAATAATGGAGCAACGGTTGGAGGATTTGTCCGTACGTGATGCTGATCATCAAGACGCAAGAAGGATCAAGAAGAAAGCTTATATTCAAAGAGGTCGGGAACAAGCGGACTTGCGTTTACAGAAAGATTATTTCGCTGAAGATGCAACATACCCTCCTTATTTATTCCGAAGACGTTTTAGAATGAACAGACCATTGTTCTTGCGCATTGCCAGTCAATTGGCCAATGAAGTTCCATACTTTCGACAAACAACAGATGCTCTCGGAAGACCCGGTCTGTCGACACTTCAAAAGTGTACAGCAGCTATTCGGCTCTTGGCTTATGGGATGGCGGCTGATGCGGTTGACGAGTACCTCCGGATCGGCGAAAGTACTGCTCGTAAATGTTTAGAAAAATTTGTCGAAGGAATCATAAATGTGTTCGGCAATGAGTACCTAAGAAGACCCACACCGGAGGATCTTCGAAGACTACTTGTTAAAGGAGATGAACGTGGATTTCCTGGGATGATAGGAAGCATCGACTGTATGCATTGGGAGTGGAAGAATTGCCCCACCGCTTGGAAAGGGCAATTTTCACGTGGTTCCGCAAAGCCCACAATCGTTTTAGAGGCCGTAGCTTCATATGATCTCTGGATATGGCACGCGTTTTTTGGAGCTCCAGGTACCTTAAATGATCTCAATATTCTTGAACGATCACCTGTTTTTGATGATATAATAAATGGTCAAGCTCCACCAGTGAATTTCTCTGTAAATGGAAATGAGTATCATCTAGGATACTATCTCGCAGACGGTATTTATCCGACATGGGCAACTTTTATCCCAACTATTAAACTTCCCCAGACCCCAGAACAATCTTTATTTGCTGAACTTCAAGAAGGTTTCCGGAAAGATGTTGAGCGTGCATTTGGAGTCTTGCAAGCTCGTTTTGCTGTTGTTAAAAACCCGGCTCTTTTATGGATAAAGCAAAAATTGGAAATATTATGAGAGCGTGTGTCATATTTCACAACATGATAGTAGAAGACGAACGAGATGGACTGTATGATGAAACAGAATTCCAACAAGGAGAAGGAAGTTCAAATGATGCACCATTTAGGCGTCGCAAGCGTACAAATGTCCGCGAGATGATAGGTATTCGAGCAAGCATTCGTGATACAAGAAGACATCAACATTTGAAAAATGATTTGGTTGAGCATCTTTGGGGAAAATTTGGACATACTTGGGGAAATACTTAAGATTCGGACTGAGGTTTGCTTTCTGTTTATGATTTTGAAATATGTTTAATATGTTTGTATGTCGTATGTTTCAAATTCCAATGTATCCAATGTATTCTATGTTTTTATCTTAAATAAAATTAAAATTTTAATTTTTTTTTTTTTTAAATAAGCATCCGAAATAAGAATCTACCATTGGAGCAAATAATACAGAGAATTCTTATCATGGGTGCTTAACACAATTTTAATGATAAAAAAATATATAAGCACTCCATTTAAGCATCCCCATCGCGGATGCCCTAATAAAAACATGTAAGAAACCTTTTTTGCCATATTAAGCTAAACACCATTGAATGCATGCCTATGGTCATTTATTCCCCTTTTAATGTTGTTTTCATAACCAAAATATTAAAAAAAACATTTCATTTTAAAAAAAAATCTTGTTTGCGTAGTTATGTTAAGTTGGGACAAGAAATAATGATGAAAAAATGGTACAACTACATCTAAAATTTTTAAATCGCAATGATTCAAAACCCGACACAGACACCGTTATTTCCCTAGAACTTTGGGACATACCATTGTCATATTAGCCCCATACAAATGTCTTCCCTTTTTTTTCGGGCACTTCAAGTTTCGACTATGAAATTAGAAGAAAATGTCACACACCACACACCAATCCGATTCATACCTTATCAATAACGACTCGGTTACGATTTCTAATTGTTATAACCTAAATGTCATGAGCAAGAAATTCAAATCAATCTCAGAACCAAGTGACCAAGCACAATATAAGGATTTCAGAAATTGGGATTTCAATTTGATGTTATGAAACTCTCCAAATTAGAGAGAGATCATATTGGGAAAACATGAAACCATCTATCTGATTCGAGCCTACGATTTCGATTTCAATCGCGTGATCGGAGCCGTTGCTAAAGTTAGAAAGTGATTTAGGTAAAGCTTCCGATTAACCCGAACATCTCTGCGAGAATAAGGTTAATTGTTGGAAGTTCAATTCTCCTTAATCATAAAAGACCCCTATATAGTACCACGGTACAATTTAAAATAAAAAGCACCAAAAACCTAATTAGAAAGACAGGGCCAGGTTTGGGCCCGTTAGCGGTTGTACGTGATACTGATACCGTATTTAGTATCAACTCTCAATTAGAAGCTGGAAAAATGGCAGAGAAGGTACTTTATGTAGACCAACTACTAAAATGTTACAGACTTACAGATAGATAGAGAGAGAGACGAAAGATTTACCCTAAAAATATCTGCAGATGAAACTCTTTTCTATTTCGTTTTATTGCACAAATTGACTATCCAGTGGTTAGCTTACCATAAGACCGCTTCTCACTTCTGACATTGTGATGCTGTCTAATCTTCAACTGATGCAGGTTCCTTTCTCTCTTCTGTTTCACATCTCGTCATAACTCTTCTGAACTTGTCCATGTCGCCAAGTACGGAATTCTCGAGGATATCTCATTGATGACAGACCTCAAGAAGCTCTGCAAGAAAGAGATTTTACTCATTACGTTGATATTGCTAATGACTGAGATTCAGCACTGCTAATATTTCACACTAGCTATTCAACTAGTAGATACCATGAGTCTGCAAAATCACATGGAAAAGTCACATTTAAGGTCTGAGCATAACTATGAAATTATAAACTCTTAAACAAAACTTGGTTTTTTCCATTGAGAAGTAAGAATGAAAAAGATAAGCTATAGCGCTACTACGCAGGAGAAGGAACGAACCAGCTGAAAATGCAGCCGCCAGTAAAGTGATTCAGTCTTCTTTAAGACATCTGACTCCTCTTCTCTGTTGTTAGGTTGACCTTGTTGCGCCCTGACCGTGGCTTCTCCTGTGAACCTGATTTCCTAAAACTCCTCCTACCTGCTCTTGGACTTGAATGTGGCTTCTCCTGTGAACCTGATTTCCCAAAACTCCTCCTACCAGCTCTCCGGCTTGAATTTCTATGACCACGCTTCAGACTCTGGTTTTGATTCACTTCATCATCATCATCATCCTCGTCGTCATCAATAACATCTTCTTCACGCTCATCCTCGACTTCAGAACCAGAAATGTCATCATTCTCAGCTTTTGCATCAGTGTCACAGACTTCTCCTTCTACCTTCCCCTTGTCTTCTCTCTTTCTGCTAGACACTGCATTGTTTTCTTTCTTAACCTTACTCATGAGTTTCATGTAACGGTTACGGCTTGTCCCCAACTGATTGCTCTCTACCAACATTCCCCTCTTGTAAGCATCTCTAAGGACCACAGTGTGAGTCCTAAGCTTACTTGACAAGTAAAAGATACCGGGATGGTTATGGAGAACTCTCTTAAACCTCGATCTCAACCCCATAAACTCACCAAGATGCAGAATCGCATCTTTCTCAGCCTTCTTCAACACAAAAAGGTTCAAGATTTCATGCAAAACAGCAGCCGCCCATTTGTCAGACTCATCGCTGGTCGCCGGAAGATGAAGTGCGTTCTCATACGGAGAAATATATGGCAGTTTCTGCCATTCATCGATCCATTTCTTCATCTTCTTGTCCACAACAAAACCGTTTGAGAACTTGATAGGAAAAGCAATCGGCGATCCTTTAGAATACTCTCCTTTCCCTGCTGTTCTAGCTTTCTTCTCCAACACAGATACAGAATGCTCGTTGCTCCAGCAAACCAATTCTAATTCGCCACTACATCCTCGTGATTTCGATTTGATTACCCTAAAATAGTCAGGGAACTCAGGTACCATGGTTTCAACGTAATCCTGAGGCAAACCTAGATCCCATTTCAACAAATCGAGAATCTCCAAAGGAATTTTGTTGATCCTATTAATCATCAGCAATCTCAAGAGCCTATCAGCTAATCCCTGCTTGTAAGACTCACTTCCGTAAAGCAATTGCTCTTCGGCGTCGAGGTTGAGAACCTCCGGCGTGAGGCTGATGTGAGGATGGATGCCGATTCCTCCGGGAAGAAACTCCTGGAAAACGGAAGGGAAGCTCCGGATGAACTCGATCGGACGGAGGGGAACTCGCAGGGAGTCTTTCTGGCTTGTGATAACCGAGATCGGAACTGATTTGGCAGGCTCCGATCTGACTAGGTTCTTGATGCTGAGAAGCGGTCTGAGATTCTTCTCTCTCTCCACCGCGTGGTCGAGGCCTCTGTCTCTTACGAATTTGTAGGCATCTTCCGCCGTATCGGCGAAGGTTCGGCGACCGGTTTGACGGCGGCTAGAAATGGTGCGGAAAATGGATTTCATCTGAGAAGCGGCGAGTTTGCTCTAGGGTTTCGGAATGAGAAACCGTTGGAGGGTTTAAAGAGGGTTTTTGGGTCTGTTCTTTTTTTCTTTTAAATAAATTAGAGATGTTTAAAAAAATAAAGAATGCACCAAATAGTCCAAAACAAATTCAAGTTAGTAATCTCAAACCTTTCCCTTAACCAGCGAAGATCGATTCTCTTCGCTTCACACGACGGGCAATTGGCCACGGCGACCACAAACTCCGGGAAGATGCTTTTGCCCCAAATCTTCCCTCCAGTTCTCGCGATCCGATGCATTTCGATTTCTCATTCACTGACGCGCCTCCTTCAAAACTTTCTCTCTCGTCGGTCAGCTCAACTAAATATTTATGGATTTAACTGCTAGATAGGTGGACGAAAAATTTGCCATTTCTTATGCCACCGATCACCATCGTGATAAAAATACATAAAGTAAGAACGAACGGTCTAAAAAAGCAAAAAAAAAGACGACACAAATTGTTTTGAGACGATTTATTACCTTTTGTATTTGTATTCAAAACAAAAAATTATGTTATACTCCCAATGCGGTTTGATTAATGACAGAAGATGTAAGATTTAATTTTCAAAATAACAAATACTCATTCTGTTTCTAATTGTTGAATGTTTTAGAAAAAAAATTTGTTTTAAAAAGATAGATTTTTTAAGTTTTTTATGCATTTTTTATTAGTTAATGATGATAAATTGTAAATTTCAAGAAAATTAATTGTCTTTATTGAAATGCTATTGGTTTAGAGTTATAGAAAATTGTTAATCACAAAAAATGATGCATTTTATAATCATATTTAATTTGTTTTCTTAATATGTGTATTTTTTTAAAAACATATAACAATTAGAAACATATGGAGTATCAGTAAAAAGCGGTAGTATGTATATTTAAAGGTGATGGTAGTAAAAGATATATGCACATTAAAAAGTCTGATTGGTAAAAGATAAGATTGAGTTACATGACCATACGGACCCAGATCTAGATCGAGCAGTTGGTTCGGATGTGTCTTTAGGCCCTCTGGCCACTAATCAGTGTACCAAGTTAGGGTTGAACCCAAACACCTTTGGAGAGCTGATCCAAGAAACTAAGAAATAAAACTAGAATTTGAGGATGCTACATGATTCACCTAAGTTAAATTACACATGTTGCTACATGATTCGCCAAAACTCTAATGACAGCTTTAGCCGAAACAATTATATTTGGAAAAACAAATTAAANTTCTATTTCTTTTACAATTTTACCATTTTCTTCCAAGAAACCCACGACATTTTGCGATTTTCGGGTGTCAAACCCCACCAGAATCGAGACATCATACTAGGCATGCGACTTTAAACCAAACCGAGCAAACCGAACCGAACCGAACCAACATTTTGTAATTTCGGTTATGGTTCGGTTATGGTTCAGTTATTTCGGCAACATTTCAAAATTAATTTCGGTTTTCGGTTCGGTTCGGCCGAACCGATCGGTTACCGAATTTAAAATAAAAAAAAAATTAGTTTTTTTTAAATTATTTTTTTGATTTTTTTTTCGAAAATAACTGAAAATACCCAAAATTAACCGCAAATACCCGAACGGAATTACCCAAAATAACCGAAAATACTCGAAATAACCAAAAATACCCGAAAAAAGTTCCCGAAAATAACCAAAACTATCCAAATTAAACTAAATTTCCCAAAAGTTTGGTTATTTTTGGTTATAAAAAAAAATAACCGAACTATCCGATAACCGAACCGAACCAAACCGATATTTTATTCGGTTATTTTCGGCATAAAATTTGAAAACCGAACTAACCAAAACACCGAACTACCCAAACCGAATTACCCAAACTACCCGAATTCCTAGCCCTACATCATACTATCAGTTTCCGAGCATAGTTCTTTCGGGAGCTCGAAACAATTCATGGAGTATACCGGCATTGCATAGGCTACTGATTTAATCAAGACTTCTTTACTCGCTATCGAAAGAAATCGATTTTCCAACCATTGATTTTCCGTTGTACGTTCTCTTTAATGTATTGGAGCATCTCTTTCTTTTTTCTTCCGAACTGTTCCGGTAGGCCCAAATACTTTCTTCCACCTCCAATATTTGGAATTTGCAATATCCGTTGAATATTGTCTCTTGTATGTTGAAAAACCTTTTCACCAAAAGTTATCGATGATTTCTCTAAGTTGATTAGCTGGCCAGATGCTTTACCGTATTTGGAAAAAATCTGCATTAGCTGTTGGTTATTCCAAAGGTCAGCTTTTAGGAAAAATAAAGAATCATCCGCAAAAATGAGATGAGATATCGCATGTCCTCGGTAACTAATTCTAATTCCTTGTATATGTGTTCCTTCTCAGCCTTAGATAGAAGAGAGCTCAACACATCAGAACATATGATGAAAAGATACGGAGAGAGAGGGTCACCTTGTCGCAATCCTCGAGAAACTGTGAATTTTCCGTATGGGCTGCCATTGATTAGAACAGAGAAAGATACGATCTTAACACATAACATAATCTAGTGAACCCATTTGTCATTGAATCCCTTCTTTCGCATGACTTGCTCCAAAAAAACTCCATTCGATCTTATCGTATGCCTTACTATAATATCTGTCTTCACTGCCATATATGATGTTGCACGTCATTTTTGGACTCTTAAGGAGTCCAATACTTCATGTGCAATGAGTACATTATCAGTGATAAACCGTCCGGCTGTGAAGGCTGCTTGATTTTCGGAGACAACATATGGGAGCACCGATTTCATTCGTTGAACTAATATTTTTGATATGACCTTGTAGATGACATTGCAAAGTCCAATGGGTCTAAAGTCTTTCATTGTTGTCGGGTTTTTGGGTTTCAAAATAAGACACAGGTTTGTGTGATTCAACTCTGGATTCAATTCTCCCTTTTCGAAAAAACGGTTGACTTCATTGCTTATTGTTGGCCCAACAATATCCCAATACTTTTGGTAAAATCATGCCGTAAATCAATCTGGTCCAGGTGCACGAGAAGCACCAATAAAGAATAATGAGCTTTTTATCTCATCCAGTGTCACTCCCTTTGTTAATGTTTCATTCATGTCTTATGTGATAACATTAGAGACGTTACTAAGAACATCAGACAGATCACTTGGTCCCGTTGTTGTAAAAAGATCTTGAAAATATCTCTCAGCTTCCCTGGCAATCTCACGATTTCGTAGAAGCGGTAGAAACGTGTATTGCAATCTCCCATATTGAAACATTGATTCCGACTCTTTAGTGGCCAATAGGTTTCGTCGTTCTTATAAGCTAAATTCAACTCCCTTCGTAGCCCATGAATTTCTTCTAAGGAAACAGACGGATCTGTATGAGCTGCATTGATTCGAATCATCAATTCCTTAATTTGTTTGGCTGAGTTTGTATTGTTGGTCCTCTTCCATGTAGCGATGGTTTTTCGACAATTGGAGATATGAGACATGATCGAAGTATTATCTTCTTGTTGCGGCGAAAGCCATCCTTCTCTTACAATTGATTCAAATTCTAGTTGTTGACATAAACGACTATCAAAACGGAAAGGACGTATTCTATGATATGTTCGTTTCCTAATTTTGATGATGGCTGGTCAGTGGTTATACTCAATAAGTTGCAAGTATTCAACTTCAGATGCATGATACTTAGCTCTCCATTCATCATTTGCAAAGGCTCGATCCAGCCAACTCTCAACCGTGTGTGTTCTTCTTTTGCCCAGCCAAATCATATTATTACCTTTATATGGAAGATCTTTAACCCCACAGTGTGAAACCATATTCCTAAAATCAACAAAGCTCCAATTTTCCCTCACTCTACCTCCTTTTTTCTCATCAGCATTGACTATCTCATTGAAGTCTCCACATAATAACCATGGCCCAACACGATTTGTTGCAATTCTCTGGATCCTTTCCCACAAAATATGCCTCAATTTCCTTATGGGATTACCATAAACACAAGATAAGTAGTAGAAACCTTATTTATTACTTATCTTACAATCCATAAGTCTTGCATCAGTAGAAATTAAAGAAACATAAACAAAGTTATTCTATAACAAAGCTAAACCCCCACCAATACCCAAAGGCGAACCACATCTAACATTATCATAACCCAACTGTGTTGCTACATCCCGTACGACATCATCTGAATTTTTAGTTTCAACGAGAAAGAGTATGTCCGGGGAAAAAGTTGCCTTTATTCCCTTAAGGCGTCGAACTACCAGGTTCCTTTTCAAGCCGATTGTGCGAGTTTTTCACCGCTCGGCACGTCAATTACCCTCAACGTGCACATCACCGCAATCATGACGGCATATCGTTTGTAGCCCTTCAAGGTATCGATCCACAAGGAATAGAGATTACGCACCGAAGATGCGAGAAACAAACTGGTCTAGAGCCAAACTCTTTTGAACTTTGTATTTCCAAAAATTTGAGATATATTATTTCACAATGATTTATGTTACATATTTAAGCACAAATAAAACTAACTATGGCTAAAAACTAACTCAACTAGAGTTAGACACACTTGCACACATATTACACAATTTAAGGGAAAGCAAAACAAGTTGCATAAGTCACAATCAAGAAAAACACACAAAAGAAAACACACTTGCAAAGTGAACAGTGTTTGGCTGCGGAGCAATCTTGATCGGTTGCTAACTGATCGGCTCAACCGATCGGAGTTTCGAGATAACTGATCGCATTTTTGAAACCGATTTGAACAACCGATCTGAGGAAATCTTGATCGGTTGCTAACCGATCTGGTAACCGATCCCAAGGACCGACTTCACGAAACCAGGCTTAACTTTCGATCGCGCCGTTGGATTGGCCTCAAACCACTTCTCAATTAAAGCTAAGACTTTGCTCTAGTTTGTCTCCAANCATTTTTTGTTATTTGTTATTTGTTATTTGGTAGTTTTTATTTTTTTCTCTTACTTTACTTTTTCAATATTATTAGTTTCCTTATATAAAACACAATTCTTTTTTTGTTTTGTTATTTTTTATTTTTAAAAAATAAATAACTAACAATAGGAAAGTTTTTATTATTACTTTGACAAATGTCGTGATCTACATTGTATTATCCTGTTTAAAACAACACAAATTTTTAACATCAATATTTGTAAAGAGTATGTATGTAGTTAATCTAAATGATACAAACCTTTTCATCAAGAAAGGAATAGAAGTTCCACTCCCATAAGCACATTATTTGCTTTAAGATTTCTAGCTTTCCACTTTCGAATAATGCGCAATATAATACAGCGATAGACCCTACTTCGATCTAATTGATTCACAATAAAATAGTTTTGATCGATTTTTTGAGTTTTAGAAATCATGATTTGCTTTTTATAATTTGAATAAGAGAACTAAAAGATGGAAGTACACATTTAATAATTAGAAAGATGTATATTATTATATAGAGTTTAGTCGTGGTTATATATTAATAATTTTCCTTTTTTTAAGTTTCCTTTTGTCATAATGGAAATGATTATAAACTTTTAAGTTTTGTCGTATATTAATAATTTTTCTTTTAAGTTTATAGTATATTTATAATTTTCATTTTTAAAGTTTGGTCGTGGTCGTAGATTATAAACTTTTAAGTTTCCATTTGTCATTTTTTTATTATAAATTTTTCTTATTTATTCTTGTTTTTTCTTTTTTTAAGATTACTTTTTTTAGTTTAACATTTTTTAATATTTATTTTAATTAATTGTTACCTTTTTAAATTAAATTAACACATGTCAATATCTAAATTAACCGTGACAAATATCACGATCTCGTGAGTGAAAATTATCTTACGTGTCACGTTCACGTTGAGAGATAGTTTTATATAATAAGATGGTCATCGACTTTAATAAAAGTGTTTTCTATAAAAAAAAAAGAATAAATCTCGGCTCAAAAAACAAAAAAATGCAAATCAATTCTCTTGTTTCCAAAGTCATCCGCAAAACAATTAATGTGTGTATCGATCGATGACGTGGCAGTAATAAACATACGTGAAAAAACACAGAATTTAAAACGCATTGATTCGTGATATCAAAAACAGCATGATGTTTACCAAACTGTAAGTAAAACAACACACATTTAAACATTTTTCTTTTCTCCCAGGCCCACATATCGAGGCAGCCTCACGACGTCTTCAAGATGAGCTCCTCCGCCGGCGTTCCTTCTTTTCCTCCGACCAACTCTCCGCCCGACCGAGTGATATATCCGCCGTGAAGGAAGAGAAAGTTTCGTTGCCGGATAATTTATTTCACAAAACGGATCCGACTCCTTCGTCTCCTCCTCAATTTCTGATGACTTTTACCCAATTGCGTTCTTCTGCACTTTTTCCTTTTCGCCATTGATGAATCAATTTCTTCAGATTCTTTCTCCGTGGATTGTGCGAGTAAAGTAGAAGAAATTGTCGACTTCTTCGTTTGAGATCCATATTCAATTGGCTCACTTAGTTTTTTTTAGTTTTTGAATCCAATTTTATCTCTCTTATGAACAATCTCTTACTGAGATAACATTCACTCATATATCTCTCGAAATCTCAAACAGCATCTTCTTGCGATGAGATAAGTGAAAGTAAGAATGTTTGTTTCCTTAATCATTAACATTTTGACTGCCCAGATCGTGTGATTTACGATGAAATTGACTGAAATTGCTGAGAAAAATATGAGATTTTTTTATACCCAAGAGAAGAGATCGCTTATTAAAAGAACAACCACGATTGACCAATCGATCTTCTTTCTGATAATCACACATACTTAAAGCAACAGATCCACAAAATCAAAAAGGGGGAAAAAGATCTAAGAACACTCTTTAGTTCGAAGACATTCTTCGTTCCTTTCTGGGTTTAATGGGACACAATTTTTGCAAAATAAATTTTGATAAGAAGATTGTTGAGTAGAATTGAAGAATTTTGATGAAATTATTTATGTCGGCGGCGCAACCACTCGAGAGGAAGAAGCGAACGAGATAGGAGAGGAAGAAGAGAAGCCATGGCGTTTTTTTTTTTTTTTTCGTCTAAATTACCTGTATTAGTTAACGGAATTACAGTAATTGTTTACAGCAAGGTTATGAAATTCAGGACATACATGGTATAAGGACCATTGACTGTTACAACCTATAGCTTTTTTGGCTAAAATATCTGCGCAAACATTTGCTTCTCTACGTCGGAAGGTGAAAAGTATTTCGTCAAACATGCTTTGCCATCTTTGGATTTCTTGAATGAAATGATTTAGACGTAAATTATGCTCATTTCCATTGATAAGTCGGATGATATTGATGTTATCTCCTTTAAACTCAATCTTGTTATAACCCAATGCCCAAATTGTTTGTAGTGCCCATAATAAAGCAGAACATTCAGCTTCCTCCGCCGTTAGTCGTCTCTGAAATTTGCCCATTCCACAATCCAAAATACTCCATTGGAATTTCTTATTATCCAGCATAATCTTGAATCGCCTACACCGATACGATGAGAGGCATCATAGTTGCATTTAATCCAACCTCTTAAAGGCTTTTTCCATGAAGATTGGCGAATGGTTTGTCGTCCTTGTGCCTGATGCGCTCCATTAGGTACTCCCGTCACGTTTGAAATCCATTCTTTAGTATCAGCAGACGCCCGAGTAAAAGTGTCTCTGGCTTCGATGTCATTACGGTTAAACAAAAGATCATTCCTACTCTTCCATATTCTCCACATTATCCAAAAGGAAAGCGTTCGTTGTAAGTCACCAATTGTATTATCATGGTGAAGACCAAATAAATATCAAAATTTAACCTCAATAGGGATAAGGGGATCTTAGAGCATAGTAGTAGGTATACGGAGAAGTCTCCAAACGGATTCAGCATAATGGCATGTGAAGAATAAATGGTTACTAGTTTCATCCTCTCCACAGCATCGTGTACATCTCGGATTGACCATAATATTACGACGTCGAAGATGCTCAGCTACTCCGATAGCTCGAGATGCTATTCTCCACAGAAAATGCTTTATTTTTGGTGCAAGATTGAGCTTCCAAATACCAGTGGCTATATCTGGGTTTGTTTCTAGCGGCGGTTGTGTTTCGGTTTCGATGTCAAACATAGTAGAAGCGAGCCAATAACCAGATTTAACTGTGTAATTTCCATCGGCAGAATAACCCCAGATGTGTTCATCTTGCAAGGATGAAGTGGATAAAAATATTTTCTGTATTAGATGTTGATCATAAGAATCTGATACGATCCTCCCAAAAACGGCACACTCTTGTTGGTATTGATCTTGGATAATCCTTGAACGAGCAAGGCGGGGGAAGTGAATGGCTGCGTCGAGAGCTATGAACGGCACTCGGTAAACCTGATCCGAAGGCTAACCACCTAAGGAACGTTTGTGACTCGTCGGCTAACAAACCTCGGAATCGGAGTGAACACAAGGCTAACCACCTAGTGATCGATTTGTGATCAAGAGGCTAACCACCCAATAATCGGTTTGATTTCGTTGGCTAACCACCAAAGAGATCGAAAAGTCCCAAAGGAACAAGAGAGAATTTCTCTTAAAGAATTTTGATTAAAAGGTGAATGAATTCGACAATGAGAGGAGAAAGGTTTATATAGAAGAAGAAAAGGTAGTCAACTAGACTTCTCGAAAATAGAAGAAAGAATTAAAAGACTAAGACCAAAATTAAATAAAGTCTTGACTAAAATTAAAGAAGGTTGAACGACTCTTCGGCTGCCTTGACTTGTCTCTTAAAATTCCAGCCGAAAAAAACCCTTGGCATTTAGCTCGAGATTGGACCGGAATGTAAGCGTAAGCCATTCCCTCGTTAAAACCTCCACTCGGAAAACCCAATGGGACAAAACCGAGCACAGGAAAAAGAGTACAACAACTTACACTTGCGGTCAACCTCAAGAAGAATCCACAAATGATATTGAGGTGAAGGTGTAATGCGTAAGTTGATCTTCTTCCTTGATCCGAACGTCGTTAAGCAATTTCTGAACAGCTCCGGCTAGCTTCATTGACTTGGACCGTGTGATAGGACCTTCGGGAACGACCAATGCTGCCTCCGGAACCTCATCCAAAGCATGCGTGTCCATGATCACATCAGGATCAATAACAGATCGAATTTTCCCCTCGTCCCATTGGAAGTTAGTCATGTCGATAAGAGATTGTACTGTAGTCTCAAGGTCACATGAATTCATGAGAAGGGGAGGTCTTGGTGGTATCGTTGGGATCCATAGGTCAGTCGCTAACTTTGTACTCTCCCCATTGCCAATTCTTATTTGAAGTCCTTTGTTGAGTAATTCGCAGCCAAATCGAAGAAAACTCCATCCATATGAAGGTTGGGTTCCTTTTGAGGCGGTGATCAAAGTCCCATTTCTAAAGTAACATGCTTTTAGTAGACGGTAGAGAAGACTTTGAGGACGGCGCATTATTTTCCAAGCTTGATTAGCTAGTAGAGCTTGGTTGAAAATATGTAGATCCTTAAAACCCAGACCTCCATTTCTTTTAGAATTTGCCATTTTCTTCCAAGAAACCCATGATATTTTGCGATTTTCGGGTGTCGAACCCCACCAGAATTGAGACATCATACTATCAATTGCCAACCATTGATTTTCCGTTGTACGTTCTCTTTAATGTATTGGAGCATCTCTTTCTTTTTCTTCCGAACTGTTCCGGTAGGCTTAGATACTTTCCTCCACCTCCAATATTTGGAATTTGCAATATCCGTTGAATATTGTCTCTTGTATGTTAAAAAACCTTTTCACCAAAAGTTATCGATGATTTCTCTAAGTTGATTAGCTGGCCAGATGCTTTACCGTATTTGGAAAAAATCTGCATTAGCTGTTGGCTATTCCAAAGGTCGGCTTTTAGGAAAAATAAAGAATCATCCGTAAAAAGGAGGTGAGATATCGCAGGTCCTCAATTACTAATTCTAATTCTTTGTATCTTGTGTTCCTCTCAGCCTTAGATAGAAGAGAGCTCAACACATCAGAACATAGGATGAAAAGATACAGAGAGAGAGGGTCACCTTGTCGGAGTCCTCGAGAAACATGAATTTTCCGTATGGGCTGCCATTGATTAGAACAGAGAAAGATACGGTCTTAACACATAACATAATCCAGTGAACCCATTTGTCATTGAATCCCTTCTTTCGCATGACTTGCTCCAAAAAACTCCATTCGATCCTATCGTATGCCTTACTAATATATGTCTTCACTGCCATATATGATGTTGCACATCGTTTTTGGACTCTTAAGGAGTGCAATACTTCATGTGCAATGAGTACATTATCAGTGATAAACCGTCCGGCCGTGAAGGCTGCTTGATTTTCGGAGACAACATCTGGGAGCACCGATTTCATTCGTTGAATTAATATTTTTGATATGACCTTATAGATGACATTGCAAAGTCCAGTGGGTCGAAAGTCTTTCATTGATGTCGGTTTTTCTGGTTTCGGAATAAGACACATGTTTGTGTGATTCAACTCTGGATTCAATTCTCCCTTTTCGAAAAAATGGTTGAATTCATTGCTTATTGTTGGCCCAACAATATCCCAATATTTCTGGTAAAATCTTACCGTAAATCCATCTGGTCCAGGTGCACGAGAAGCACCAATAAAGAATAATGAGCTTTTGATCTCATCCAGTGTCACTCCCTTTGTTAACGTTTCATTCATGTTATCTGTGATGACATTAGAGACGTTACTAAAAACATCAGACAAATCATTTGGTCCCGTTGTTGTAAAAAGATCTTGAAAATATCTCTCAGCTTCCCTGGCAATTTCACGATTTCCAAATAATTCTTCCCCATTAAGATCTTTTAAGGAGACTATACGATTCCTCGCTCGTCTGTTTTTCGTAGAAGCATGGTAGAAACGTGTATTGCGATCTCTCATATTGAGCCATTGATTCCGACTCTTTAGTTGCCAATAGGTTTCTTCGTTCTTATAAGCTAAAGTCAACTCCCTTTGTAGCCCATGAATTTCTTCTAAGGAAACAAACGGATCTGTATGAGCTGCGTCGATTCGAATCATCAATTCCTTAATTTGTTTGGTTGAGTTTGTATTGTTGGTCCTCTTCCATGTAGCGATGGTTTTTCGACAATTGGAGATATGAGACATGATCGAAGTATTATCTTCTTGCTGCGGCGAAAGCCATCCTTCTCTTACAATTGATTCAAATTCTGGTTGTTGACATAAACGACTATCTGTGATCTGTTCGTTTCCTAATTTTGATGATGACTGGTCTGTGGTCAGACTCAATAAGTTGCAAGTATTCAACTTCAGATGCAATACTTAGCTCTCCATTCATCATTTGCAAAGGCTCGATTCAGCCAACTCTCAACCGTGTGTGTTCTTCTTTTGCCCAGCCAAGTCATATTATTACCTTTATATGGAAGATCTTTAACCCCACAGTGTGAAACCATATTCCTAAAATCAACAAAGCTCCAATTTTCCCTCACTCTACCTCCTTTTTCTCATCAGCATTGAGTATCTCATTGAAATCTCCACATAATAACCATGGCCCAACACAATTTGTTGCAATTCTCTGGATCATTTCCCACAAAATATGCCTCAATTTCCTTATGGGATTACCATAAACACAAGATAAGTAGTAGAAACCTTCTTTATTACTTATCTTACAATCCATAGGTCGTGCATCAGTAGAAATAAAAGAAACAGAAACAAAGTTATTCCATAACAAAGCTAAACCCCCACCAATACCCAAAGGCGAAACACATCTAACATTATCATAACCCAACTGTGCTGCTACATCCCGTACAACATCATCCGAATTTTTAGTTTCAACGAGAAAGAGTATGTCCAGGGAAAAAGTTGCTTTTATTCCCTTGAGGCGTCGAACTACCATGTTCCCTTTCAATCCCCGGCAGTTCCAAAACGCTGTATTCATTCTCCCTCCGGTGGTTTATGGCCCACCGTGCCGTCTCGGTCGTGTTGTTGTTGTGGCGTTTCATTCCCACCACTAGGTGTACATGAAGAACTTGCTTCATCATTCTGCTTGAAACAATTCTGAAATACTGCTTCAGCATGTGTGCGTAGACGCTTGGTAATCATCTCCTGACATTCATCCGTTGAATACATTTGGCGAACATTGCAATACCTAATTTGAGGACCCATCAGAGCATCTGCCTCAGCGGTTGCTTTCCTCTTCTTTCCCGATTAACTCTGCGAAGTTTCCCCTTCCTTTTCCTTATTCTTCTCAGACTGTGGAACTTCTGGGCCCGTCGCATTTGGAGGAGGAAATCTAGGTGGATTGTCGTCATTATCATCTCCATCATCATTATCAGCGGGTTCATCAGGCACCGGTTCAGCATTTGTTGGACATTCAGTCGCATCATGAGAAATTAGACCGCATATCGAACAGAAGTTGCGTAATTTCATACTGAAACTTCAACACAGTCGCTTCATCACCAAATTGGAAGAGCCTTTGAAAGCGAAGAGGTGTGTCGACATTCCAAAGGAGACGCACTCTCACATAATTGACATGTTGAGCACCATCACCGTCGAAATCAGTTTCGAGAAAATCACCCATTATATGTCCGATATGTCGAACCATACAGACAGTGAGGAATTGCAAAGGAATTCCTTTAATTTGGACCCAGAATGGGATCTGCCTGAGATCATCATCAGAATGAAGTGAAGTCCACTTCTGAATTGCGCACATCCAGTCATTGAATGACCATGGTCCTCTTCTAAGAACATATAGCATAGCATCTTCCGATTTGAAGAGAAATTGGATCTTCTTATTCTCCAAAATTCGACTAGTGACTT
>PKMM01046243.1:228913-264639 GCA_002933915.1 Eutrema heterophyllum | reverse complement strand
TTTTTTTTTTTTTTTTTTTTGTGCAGAAACCCCTTAATAAAGTATCGATAATTGGATGCTTTAAAAAATTTTTTGCACCAAATCAAAAGGCAAGTTAGTAATCTGAGCCAATCAATCAAAAACTTCAACTACTAACCAGAAAAAGGTCTGATTCTCTCCGCCTCACACGACGGGAAATCTCAATTCCTGCCGTCGCGCTAGGTCCCACCGGCAATCGGCCATGGCAACCGCAAACTCCGGGAAGACGCCTCCCGCCGCGAATCTTACCACCGGCTCCCGCGACTCGATGCGTTTCGATTTCTCATCCGCTGATTCGCCTCCTTCAAAGCTTTCTCTCTCGCCCGATCAGCTCAATTACTGCCACCAAGCTCTCGGGACTTTCAGGGAAAAGATCATAGATCCTGACTCGATCGCACGGGAGTTTGCCAATTTGCAGGTTATAGATCCATCTTCTAGTCGTTTTTTTCTCTTCTTTTGAAGAATTGAGAGTTTGCTCTTCATAGTGTTTTTCCTGCGTGGTCATAATAAACTCTCATCGAAACGCAGGCTAATAGGTTGTGGTCAACGGAGATGCACCTAAGCTGTACAGTGGCTATGAACAGTGTCAATTACGAGAAAAACAGATATACAGACGTTGTGCCATGTAAATTTTTTTTCCTTTTTCTGCGACTTTGCTAGGTAGCGTGATGGTTCTAATCGGATTGTATATCAATTATTTTAATATTTTGCTTTGGATTTAGTTGACAAGAATAGGGTTGTTCTGAATCCATGCAAAGACTATCGATCATCTGCAAAGGGATATGTCAACGCAAGCTTCATTAAGGTACACTTCTTCTTGTTAGTTCTGGTGATTGATTTTTGAAGGTCATTTTCAATGGCTTATGTTTGGCAGACGTCTTCGTCGTCTGAGAGTATTTCTGAGTTCATAGCTACACAAGGTCCTCTACCACACACGATGGAGGACTTCTGGGAGATGGCGATTCAGCAGCATTGCCCAATCATAGTTATGCTCACTCGGTTGGTCGACAACTATAAGGTACTTAACTAACTACAAGGTTTTCAAACTTCTTTGTCTGGATTGTTTGTATGAGTCGTTTTCTTTGGTGTTGTGTTGCTTTACAAAAAAAAAGAGGAAAATCACTATCTTATTTGTTTGATGATTGATGAACTCACTCATTCTTAAAAATTAGTTTGGTTTCTAGTGACACATGATATTAACACCGATGGTTTCTTCTGCTTGATAGCTAATTGGAGGCCAATTGATACAAACCTATCTTAATAATAATGGATTGAGATCACCCTTAGAAATAACAAAAAAGGAAGGATGTTAACAGACTTATTGAGCTGATCATCAGGGCATCTATTAGTATACTTGATTTAGACGATATCATATTAATCTAATCTGTTGCAAACATCCAAGTAGAAGGGAAGGAATATTGGTGGAGTTGTTGTGAGCATTTGGTTCTGATGCCATTCCCTCTGATTAATGAACTTATCTGCTTTGTGTTTTCATAATAACTTATTTGGCGTCTTGTTACAGACTGTTAAATGTGGGGACTATTTTCAAGCCGAAGATAGACCTAGAGAATTTGGCAACATATCTGTTATGACAAATTGGGTAAAGACTACTGATACTTCATTAATGTTGCGGAATCTTGAGGTTAACTACAAGGAGGTAAGAATCTTGTATCAGTTTGCTACTGCTTCTTTCTATTGGATCAAATTTTCTCTCTTTCAAGGGTCCAACTTGTTTCACCTAAAGTGAGAACTGTGTGGTGTTGTGTTACAGACAGAGGATCAGCCTATGTCCGTTTTGCATATTCAGTATCCGGAATGGCCTGATCATGGAGTTCCCAAGGATACTGTGGCTGTCCGTGAAATTCTAAAAAGACTGTATCAAGTACCGCCTAGTCTCGGCCCAATCATTGTACACTGCAGGTACGATGCATGTCAATGGGTGTGTCTATATGCAAGTGTCTTTTAATGTCTCCTGAGAGAATTGTTTGAATCTTTTCAGTGCAGGTATAGGAAGAACAGGAACATATTGTGCGATACATAACACAATTCAGAGAATTCTTGCTGGCGATATGTCTGCATTGGATCTTGCTAAAACCGTGGCAACATTCCGCAGCCAACGCATTGGCATGGTTCAAACCATGGTAATCTTCTAATTTCTTGGCACAAATCTGCGTTACATTTGTAGCTACCAAATTTATGTATGTAACCACATTATTGTTTTGTTCATGGTCGTTCTAACTTGTTCAACTCTTATCCTTTCCTTAAGGATCAATACTTCTTTTGCTACAATGCCATTGTTGATGAATTAGAAGATCTAACCGCGGGGACAAATGCTGGAACAAGTTCATAAAGGTACACAATTTAGACAAGCAAAGCTGAGTGGGCTTAGTGTATAAAAATTTGCTTACACTACTCTTTATCTTCTCTATCTTTTGATCCAGCTGAATGCTACATTGTCTTGTGGTCTTCTGCATAGAAGGGGTAAAGAGGAAAATGCTTTTACCCAAATGTATCTAATCATCTTCGTAATCTGACTATGGAGAAACCGGTGTGGATGGATCATCTTGTAGTGTTTTTCTTGTGAAAACGAGTCTTTTAAGACTTTTCCATTTCTGTAAATTTCCAGATGTGATGAAAAGTTGTTTTTTTTGTCTTCTAACTTTTGCTGGGAAAATGCTGACTAAAGAAGAAAATGAATTTGCCGATGCAAGATGACAAGATTGTTAAAAAGACTTTATAAACCGTCGTCTTTCAGGTCTCGAAAAGGCTCTTCTGCTGCTGATGAATCGGTTTGATTTGGTTGGAATTGAATACAATTTACTTATTAACACTAAACCGAGTTACTGTGGTAAATAATAAATTGGAAGCGGTTAAATAATGTCGCACGCGGGAAATCACACTTGTGGCGGCGCGTGTCGCCACGCACAGTAAACTAAGCTATAAATCCCAAATCGGCCGCGAGTCCTTCGCCTTTGAGCTTCTGGGTTGTCGAATTAAGTAAGCAATCATCGCCACGAGGCTTCTTCTTCTTCTTATACCATATTCTAATTCGCGAATCTCTCAATGGTAAGTTTGCGTCTCCAGATCTCAAATCTCTCTCTCTCATGCTTCTCGAGTCGTCCGTCTCTCTCTCTCTCTTTCTAACGCGCAAATTGATTTGAATTCTTGTGGATCTTTCCATTTATATCACAAAATTGTCCACCAGTTGATGGATTATTGCGGAATATTTGTATATCTAGGTTGAATTTGGTGTCGAGGGTTTAGTGTTGTTGTATCTCAAGACTCTGAGCACTCTCAGTCATAGTTAAGAATCGTTGTGGGTATCATAGTGTATTCGCTTGAATTCTTTGGCCTTATGATTGTGGAATGTTGTGATCCCTTCCATTTCATATGCCTGCCTTCTAACCTCTCCATTTGCTTCTGAAAAATGGAGTCTAGATATTGATGAGTCTGTCTGGTTATGTACATCTCTGCATATTATGGTTTGAGATTATTAGCTATCTATATAAGTCATAAGTCTTTCAGGAACTCTTAGTTGCGTGGAAAGTAATGAGCTTTGTCTTGATTTCTTTATCTACTTACTTGTAGTGCTTAGTGATTATCATGCTCGAGAAGAAATTTCCATCATCTTATTGATGCAGTGTGTCACCCAAGAGTGCTGGTTGAAACTGGTCAGATTTTGTTTATATAAGGTTGTAATATGTCTTAGAGGAATTTACTTTACTGACTTTGGTCAATGGCTAGCTTAGTCCCTGTGAAGGGTACTTTTAAAGCAGCAGATGTAATTTTATGTTCCATCAGTTATGCAAGTGGCTGAAACCTTTGGCTTTTGTCAAAATGCAGGACTAGAAAGCAAAAGGGGTATTCCTTGTGACTCAAAAGCCACACACAAGATATTCGTCCACGAAAAAAAGAAAGAAATGAGCTTTGCGTGCCTCGTGTGTCACAGTGTGGAGAGCCCATCCCACTCGTTTAGAAGCTACTCCGTTTCTAGCTCAGACAATGAAGGAAGATGCTCCGTGATTGCGAGCTGCCTTACAAGGAAATCACTCATTCAAGCCGCAAGATCCAACACTTTCCCTGCATCATCCTCAAAGGTAACCCCACAACCCAATTTCCAGGCAGGTGATCTGTTGATAACAGAGGGAGCCTCGCCACGGTTAGTGCGAAGCCGTGCAGTGAGAAGAGACCTTGTCAGAGACTGGAACTTCAACGAAATTGAGACAGAGCTTTAAACAATCCGACTCTTCTCTTAGGAAATAGTATTAGTTTGTTCATCGCCGCCGCGACAACTGAGCTTTCTTCATCAATGTTCATCCTCAGGAGATCTTAGCAGCCTATTCTTCTGAGTTCTGTTCAAACGATCTTACACTCGTCACTTGTCAAATTTTTTGTATTCGGCTCAGTGCTTTACAAACCAATAATGTAATATTATTATCTTTCTTTCTTTTTTTCCATCTTTTCCGACCGTTTATTCAACTTTGGTCCGTCTTCGCTTCTATATTTACCGAATCTTTTTTTTATTACACGCAGTACAAATCAACCACACGCCAAAATGAGACAATAACTTGGGAAAGCAACAATAGACAATGATATATCCTCTTTGTAAAAACGTATGAGTTTAACTTTAATTGTGAACAAGGAGGTCACGTGACGTGGGGAGGGGTTAGGCAATGGAAGGCACGTGATAGTATTTGCCTTTGCACAAGCACTTGTAAACGACAGGACAAGCCTCGGAGGCGGAGCACGTGGAACTGACCACAACGAGCTTGCATGGTCTACATGGTCCACACGCGTGCGAGCAGTCCGGTATACTTGACCCGCTTGCCACATCTACAACCAAACAATCGCTCGTCAAATACATAAGTACATAACCAAGCCAAGAGATGTATAAAAATAAAAGTTTTGATCGTCAAAATTAAATCATGTAATTGCCAAATAATACTCACAGTTGAAGAGATCCAATCGGAAACTATTACTACTAGCAAAGAGATGGAGAAGAAGAATCGCAAGTAAAGATACCGATTTCATTTGAAAAAAAATTAGTTATATTTTTAGGTTTTTATATAGAAACTCTTTTGAATGGAAGAAAATGTGGTGAAGAGATGATGAAGTAGAGTGTAGAGTTGAAAATAAATTAAGATATATAGGAGAGTACTGAGAGTAACTTTTAAATGAAATAGTGTTAGATTCACATGATCCATCCTTTTGTAATATAAACTTATGTAAAGGGACATATATTTATGACACATATCCATCAAGTCCTACCTGCCATCAAGCGTGACTCATAGAGACCTTGCTTTTAATGAAGTCCCCACTCTTTGTTACAACCACATAGTTCCTTCACTCTCGTTTACTTCCAAGTTCCAACATAGCCGTTTTAGCATTTTGACATAAATTTTAAAAATATTACATAAAATTAAACGCATCTCATTAGAATTCGACACATGGTATGTGACACATGTCAATTAATCGACAGGATTTTGACATGGACTGAGATTATACGATGGCAAGAGTAAAAAAGTTGATATGCAATATCTAAATGTTAGGTTTAATTCAACCCGCTGCGATTCGAAAACGGCGTTTGCCGAGCCGCTAGTCACCCAAACGCTCTCCTCGCGTTCTCAATGGGACCAAGGGCTTGCATTGGCCAAAACTTTGCCATGATCGAAGCTAAGACCGTGCTCATCATGATCCTTCAACGGTTTCGGCTTAGCCTCTCCTGCGAGTATAAGCATGCGCCGGTGGATCACCTCACTATACTGCCTCAGCACGGCTTACCTGTGATGCTTCAGCCTCTGGAGGATTGATGTAAATGCCCAAATTGATCGGATGTCTAAATGAAACTACTAACCTCTACCTTACGTGTTTTAGAAGTTTTTATATTGGCCGGCACATTAATACATTGAAAACCCTTATGGGCTTAGTCCTTAATAAATAATTGGGCTAAATAGTTATTAATCTATCGTGCTTTAAGCTGCTCTAAACTGCCAAGTGCTATCTAATTGATATTGCATAGCGGCTAAAGGAGAAACAAACTAATGATGTTGCAAAGATAATTGAAAAGTAGAAAGTTTTCATCTTATCAGATAAATCACACATGTACGAACCAATACGAGAGGTAATAATAATACCATGAGGAACTGGACATGTGTTAAGAAGTGTTCTCTCACTTGCCTATGCCATTTTGTTTTTGTACTCGGATGTCTCATAGACACGGGCAGTGTTATCAACAGAGACCGAAACAATGAAGTCGGTGTTGGTGGAGACTGATATGGCCTGGACCGCATCTTGATGGCCATGGAAGGTATGGACGCAGTTACCTAATAAGCTGTCCCAAACGCTCACTGTACCATCGGCGCAGCCCGTGGCTAAGTACTTGGAGGTTCCTAACCAAGTCACGCAGGTCACACCTTCCTGTAATAAAGATAGAGAGGAGGAGGGCTTGTTGTTTTAATTTCGATCTCTGTTTTGATTCTATCTCATCAGAGAAACTACAAGGTTAATACCGCGTGGTCGCAAATGAACCTCGGAGTTGAATACTGCAGATCCCAGATTATAAGCTTCTTGTCCATTCCACCTGTTGCAGCCATAGGGATGGTTGCCGAGCTTGGTGAAAACTTCACACATTCAACTGAGTCTGTGTGAGAAGCCAGAGAGCTCACAACCTATTGGTATAATTATGCACAAGTTAGTTGATATGTCGATTAGGTATGAGAATCACAAGATGACTACCCTCTTAACTCAAGAACATGGCAGGTCAAAGACTGATTTAAAAATAGAAAGTTTTGACATGATAAAGGTCCGTATCACAAGCCTAAAATATAATAAAGGTATTGATATAGAAAACTGCAGACAATCATGTAACAGAAGTAAAGTAAACGAGGCAATAGGACAAACCTTTCCGGTGACTATATTCACAATGTGAACAGATCCGTCTTTTGATCCACTGATAGCGAGACTGGAGTTCGAGTTAATGTCCAAGCAAATCAACCCTTCCGTATGATACGGATGACCTACAAGAAATCAAAGGTTAGCGTTTTACACCAGTCATAAAAGGCGAAATATGTAGCGTACTTGTGTACAGTAGTAACATGTAAACCGGAAGAGGGAGTGAGTTTCGCTTGCCTTTGACCACATGAATGCTTTCGCAAGTTTTTGGGTTCCATACTATCAAACTTGCATCATCAGAGCCGGTACAAATTAGTTTACCTACAGTATCCCAACACAGACAAACAATTGAATGAAAACAGGTAGAATTATAGACAATCCATAAAGCAATATTAGGCATAAGCTTATATTGATACCGTCGGGGGTGAAGTCACCGCAAGTGACACTTTGATTGTGACCCGAAAACATATTAAGATAGGCCTCTTTATCAGCATTCCACATCCAAAGAGAACAATCTTCTGATCCAGCCAACACAATGTGTCCTCTGGGATGCCACCTCACCCACTGAGAAATCACACAGTAAGTACAAGTTTGATATAAACCTTAATGTGTTATTTTTTTTTAATCAAGCACAAGTTTTGATACCTCGATTCCACCACCAGGACCGTCCAAAGCACATTTCAAAGTCCCAGATGAAGCATCAAAGATCTGAACGACACCATCCAATCCTCCAGATGCAACTAACTGTCCATCATAGCTAAAAGCTAAAGAAGACACAGAGTCCTTGTGACCTGGAAGCTCAGCAGCCCAATCTCCATTGCCAATCTTCCAGAGAAAGCCTTTATCATCTCCACCTCCAGTTGCAACAAGCGTAGGATCTGTTGGGCTACAAGCTAATGCATAAACCTCACCTGTGTAAAGAAAACGTTCTTAGTTCATGAAAATAGAATGATAAAAAACTGGGATCAAATGCATAATAAGCGTTACCTTTGTGAGCAGTGAATGTGTGAATGGAGTCATCGTTTTCATCTGCAAGAAAATAGATAGAATTAAGAGCCATAAAGTCCAATAAATTTTGCGGAAACACAAGAGGTGATGAGTCCTTACAAAATTCTTCATCACCATCATCGTCACCATCATCATCATCATATGCGTCAGGAAGATCTGAATCCACAATAGACGAGTCACATACACATACATACAATAAAAGGTCACGATTGAAAAAGAAGAAGAAAGAGAGAGATGAGTAGAAAAGAAAAACCTTCTCCGTCGATATCGATTTCATGGATAATATCGGATTCACCAAGGAAAACGTCTCCCTCATCTTCTTCTTCCATTGCTGGATTATTCATCTCTGAGCTACTCATCTTCTTCTCTCTTACCACAGAATTTTTGCAGCCACCACGAGGAAGAAGCAACGAGGAGAATGAAAAAAAGACTCGACGAGGCGGCGGAGATGGACGTGTCACGACGATGACAGAGTACAAAAACCCTTTTTTTCTCCCAACAAAAACCCTTTATAATTTTTTTTACAAAACTACGTCGTTTCACTTATAGAGATCATTAATCAAAAAGCCTTTTATTTATACATTAATCTATACTATTAAAACATGTATAGTCCAAACAGAACACCATAACTACTGTTGCCAAACAGAGATATTTTTTGTTAAATTAAAAATTTAATTATGTTAAAGATTCCTTTGTCGAGGCTAATTTCATCTTAGGCTTCTTACGAGAAACCCAGTTTATATTCCAGAGTTCGATTTGCGCGGTTAGTCGAAGAGATGTCTTTCTATGAAATACTATTATCAGAGCACATTTCTCTGAAGGAGATTATCCTCGAGCGTTGAATTTCTTCTTCTCAATGTTGTTGTCTGGCCAATCGCCTGATGTCTTTCACTGTTCCGATGGTTGTTTCTGCTTGTGCGGAGCTCTCGTGGTATGATGTTGGGGGTTTCGTTCACGGATTGGTTTTGAATCACGGAGGTTTTGATCGAAACTGTGCAGTGGGAGCCTCCTTTGTTTATTTTTACGCCAAGTGAGGGCATTTAGAAGATGCGTGTCTTATGTTCGACGAAATGCCTGAGAAAGATGTGGTCGCTTGGACTGCGATTATATATGGGCATGTGCAGAACGGAGAGAGTGAGAGAGGGCTGGAATATCTCTGCAATGAAAAGCCGATTCCCAGGACATTGGAATGTGGATTCCAAGCTTTTGCAAATTTAGGTGTTTTGAAGGAAGGAAGGTTTCTTCATGGATTTGCGGTCAAAAATGGTTTAGCTTCTTCCAAAATTGTCCAGTCTTCGAGTTTTTCATTGTATCAAAATATGAGAATCTAGCTGAGGCTTATCTTTCTCTCCGTGATCTCGGTGGTGAAGATATGTTTTCATGGACATCGATTATAGCTTCACTGGCGAGATCAGGGTACATGGAGCAAAGTTTTGATATGCTTTTCGAAATGCAGAAAAAGGGAATACAGCTAGATGGGGTTGTCATTAGTTGTTTGATTGATGAGCTAGGTAAGATGATGCTTGTCGGATTATATAATACTGCCGAGGGCTATCGCTACAGTAGGCAAGTTTGGAAGTGGATATGTAAAGAAAAAAAACCCGGATGAACCCATGAGCCAGGTCAAACCCATGAACTGGCTTCTCTTATATATCTCAAAACTCACAAGTGTGGAGTCGAGTAGTTTTTGTATCTCAAACAAATCTACAGCATTTTAATGTTCTGTTATCTTCTTTGTTTGTTTCTGTTTTTTTTTTCTTTTTCTTTTCTCCCCATAATTTCTGTATTCGACCTTCTCTTTATTTGAGTTTTGGTAGGCTATTCATTTTCTTTTATCCTCCCTCTATCTCTTAAGTGTTAACGAATGTTCTTCTTTTGAAGAGAGCCAAATTCTCTCCGTAATCCAACGATGAGGAAGAGAAGTAAGGGATGCTCAAGGATTTGGTATGTGTAAAATGCTCAAGTTTGAGATTGAACATTTTTGGTTGAATGTTAGAGATATGTCGGAAGCTCTTAGATATTCTTATGTTATTGGTCTACAATGTCTTTTAGATCTTCATGGCCACTTTTTCTCTGTTGAGTTTGCTTCGAGGTGTTGAGGGAAATGTTGAGAGTTTATCAGTGTGGTTCTTTCTATGGAAAATCATTCTTGAAACGATTTTGGGTTTTGTTATGCAGAGAGCAGATTTAGTGAAACTAAGAACAAACGAGCTGCGAGCCACCATATTCACATATATACTGATCTGACTCCTTGAGATTAGATATACAGGAAGTTCATATAATTAAAAAGCTCTACAACTTTAAAGCTTTACCCTCTCATCTAAGTTTGAGTTAGAATATTAATTAATGTTTGGAAAAGACCTTAAACTAAGAGAAATCATCTTACAATAAGAAATCAATTACACTTAAACTTAAATCTATACGGGTATCCTACATCTTTATATTAGCATATTCTTTTCTTGGATAACTACTATTTATGTTATCATGTCTGTTTTTTTTTTATTTATAATCTACAAAATAATTAATTAAAGTATTTATAAATAACATTTAGTCTTTATTTAATTCATTAAATTATTTAAAATATAATAACTGAATATTAATTTAGATTTAATTTAGATATTGTAATTTAAATAATATCTATCCTATTATAAAACTTTATTAAGATTACAAATTTTTATTTGAAATAAAAAAGATAATTCACATACAGAAAATAGAGATCATATTTTAAATATAAAATATTTATGATGATTTGTAGATGTAAATGATATGATATTTATGTAGATTATATAAAATATTTATAATTATGCTTTATTCGCAAATTAATAACAAAACAATGGGTAAGAGTCCGAATTGATAATTTAGGTTTAAAAAAATATATTAAAATAAAATATAGAACCGAAAATATATATAACAAAACGGATCAGAAAATTTAGATAATTAAAATCACTAATTTTGAATCATACATATCATACCAAAAATATATGTTTTCATACAAAATATAAAACATAAAAACAAAAGCAAATAAAAAATGATCGCATACCCTCATTGTGGATTAAAATTTGAGAAAACTATATAATTTATTTTATACCAAAAATAAAATATTAACAAATCTAAAACTTTACATATACAAATATATTTTGTCAAAAAAATAGAACTAAACATCAAAAAACAAAAATTAAAACTTTCGTTCTAAAAAAAAAGATTATGTCAACATAATGAACTCACGTTACTTTTCATATTGAACTCCTGTTCTAGGACGGATTAGAAAAAAATAAATTATATCTAAACACCAAAATAATTATGTATCTCATATGACAAAAATTAAATATACAAAAAATTATATATAAACACAAAAATAAACACAAATTATACTACAAATTTTGATTTAAAAAAAAAAAAAATTCCATACGGGTTTAAAATCTAGTTGTTCTTCTTACATTAGACACAGTCCTTACACAAAATCTTTTATCGATCGCACAACTTACACAAAATCACATATCTTTGAATGTTAGTTCAAAAGAAAAAAAGAAAAAAAACTACCTAACCTTATAAGTAAAAGAAAAATGATTGTTTCAATAGTTTATCATCACCTGGGACCAGATAACTCAACGGCGTGCAAGTTGTAAGTAGAATCAACGATCCAGTCAGAGTTAGGATTGGGACTCAAATCGATCTCTTCCCTCAAAATCTCAACTTTCTGCCACTCGTCCCATTTCTCCGCAAGCCCATCTCCTTCGAGCATCCGTACAACCTCCGACATCTTTGGTCGTTCCATTGGAGATCCTTGCGTGCAAAGCAACGCCACTTGAATCACCTGCTCCAACTCTCTCTCCTCATAGTTCGTCTGAAGATCTGGATCCACCAACATCTCTAGCTTCTTCTCCTTCAATAACCCTTTCACCTATAAACAAAAACAAAAAAATTCACAAGTTTAGATTTTGGGATCAAGCGCTGAGCGAAATAGAAGTTTTAGATTTTACCCAGTCAAGCAACATGACGTCGTCGTCGTTTGCTAGCCGAGCGAGATCGAAAGCTCTTTGTCCTGTGATGAGTTCCAGAAGCATGATTCCGTAACCGAAAACGTCGGTTTTCTCTGAAGATTTCCCGGTCGAGAGATATTCTGGAGCGATGTGACCGATTGTGCCACGGACGGCTGTTGTCACGTGAGTGTCTTTGTAGTCCATTAGCTTTGCTAGCCCGAAATCACCAACAACCGCTTCGAATTCCTCGTCTAATAGAATGTTTGCTGCTTTTACATCACGGTGAATGATTTTGGGGTCGCAGTGATCGTGTAAGTACGACAAACCGCGAGCTGAGCCTAACGCGATTCTCTTCCGCGTTGGCCAATCCAGTGGAGGCTGTGATGGTGGTCTCTCTGCGTCATTTGTGTAGCCAAAATTAGAGAAAACCATTCAAAAGAAATTGAGAGAGAGAGAGCTCAAAATCCTCTTCTTCTTTTTTTTTCACCTCTGAGACATGAGGCGACGCTTCCGTTGGCCATGTAAGGATACACGAGCAATCTCTCGGTCGGTGTCATACAGAAACCTCGTAATCTCAAGAGGTTTCGATGAACGGCCATACTTATCATCTCAACTTCTGTCTGAAACTGGAGCTCTCCGCCTGGAGTTCGCTCCTCCTTCAGTCTCTTGACAGCAACTAGAGTTCCGTCTGCCAAACGTCCCTTGTAGACTTTCCCGAACCCGCCTCTGCCCAAAATGTTCTTGTTACTAAACCCATCGCTCGCCACTTGTAGCTCCCGCAAAGAAAACCTCTTGAGCTGTCCCAGATGAACCTCTGGATCCTCTTCGGCTGCATAGAGATTTGGCATTTGAAACTTTAGCTCAAACAATGGCTTCTCTTTTAGAATTTTTCGGAGTTAAAGACAATTTGAGTAGCTGGATAACAATTGTTCCAACAATTTGTTCTAACGCAAAGTGCTTGCCAACTATCTTCTGCTATAGCTAACTCGAAGTTGTTCAAATCGAATAATTGAACAGGAACTAGCACGAATAATAAACTGACCAGGCACATCGAAGAAAATATCTTGTGACTTTCTTCGACGCCACCAAGCAAAGGCTATTGCAGGAGCAGCAAACAGCAAAGCAGCTCCTGCGGCAACTCCACCAGCTATTGCTCCAGTTATACCATACCCACCTGAAATCAAATTAGACGCATCAAGAAGCTTAAATAATATCAATCTGTTTATTGGTAAGATGGTTATATGAGAAAACGGATTCATAGAAAGGCAAAGATCTCATCTTCTGTTTCCTATGATGGAAACTGAAAAGAGGCGGCTTACTTGGGGCGGAAACTGGTGGAGGTGGAATAAAAGGTGGCGGAGGAGAAAACGGGGGAGATCCAGGACATGGGTGACTTGTAACAGGTCCACAGAGGTCTAAGTTATTAGCAAAACTACACAAGGAAATGAGAATTTCAGTTGCCGATAAATTAAGACACTGACACAATGACTGATATAATTGAAAAAAGATAGTAATATAACCTGATGGGTGTGAAGAGTGAGAAGGAGCCATTGTCAGGAACCGAACCAGAGAGTTGGTTATTTGATAGATCTCTGTGTTGCATCGATCAAGGTTAAAGTGCATTAACTCAAACAAATCAACTGAAGGACAATAATGCAGATATAAATGAAAGTTGATGAGAGAACTCACAACACTTGAAGGGTAGTGACATTAGTTAGTGACATGGGAATTGACCCAGTGAGACTGTTGTTGTTAAGCCGGCTATTCTTGCATGTAAAATTTTCAGCAAAGAGTCAGAAATTGGGACTACACCGAAGATGAAACAGTACTGTGATTGAGCAGGTAAAGCAATCGTACTCACAGAAATCTCAGCTTTGAAAGTTTTCCCAATGATTCCGGAATGGGACCAGTGAAGCGGTTTAAGTAAAGATCCAAGCTGACTAAGTTTGTCAGATTTCCGAGATTACTAGGAATTGGGCCAGTTATGTTGTTACTGTAAAGCTCCCTGTAAGAAAATAAGAAGCATTTTTAAAAGATTGGAACCACAAAAGGTATCTCCAGTGCATTTAGCATCAAAACATTGAATTCAAATTGTTAAACATGGTGCATAAGTGAGACTTACAAATACTGCAAATTCTTGAGCACACCAAGCTCTGGAACTAAATGGCCAGACAACTCTGCATTCCCCAAATCGCTGTAGTCGACGAAAGAAATAAAAATGATGGAAAGCAAATTGAGATTCAAAGTTACAAGAAAGGGATTAGTAGAAACTTTTACACTCTTATGACGCTGTTCTCATTGTTGCAAGTGACGTGGAACCATGTGCAAGGATTCACAAGCGTAGGATCCCAGCTCTGCAAGACATTGTTCGGATCAACTAGAGTGACCCTCAAAGTATGCAACGCGTCACCTGTGACAAGAACCACAGATATACACTATTAGCATCAAGATGTTCAAGAGAACTAACAAAACAAACAGGTCTCTTTGGGATTGGAGACTAACAACAAACAAAGTTGATATAAAATCAACACAAATGAAATCTGTCAGAGAATATATTTGGATCAACAACATCAATCTTAGGCTGTTCATAGTTTCCAGACACCACAAACAATATAAGCTTTAAATGCTGTTACAGACACAATCAACGAAATGCTAAGAGACACTTTTTACCCAGCTTTCCAACCCATTCAATTTACAAAGTTGACATGGAAAGAAGAAACTTGGTACAGTGATCTGAACAAGGAAAGCAACAGTGGATTCACAGTAATGGCCACTAAATCTAAACATACAAAGAACAACAGCCTTCTCACAAAAACAATGAACAGAAATTTCAAAACATACATATGACTTATAAACCCAAAACCAAACTATTTGGAATATACTAGTACTACACAAACATAATCATCGAAACCATTATCAAAATGCAGGCCCTGTGATAGCGATTAACCCCATGTAACGAAGAAATCGAGGAACGAATTTAGAAAGTAATTAAGAAACGAGTGGAAGCAAGCGTTGAGTAGCCACAAACCTTCCAAATTAGCAGAGGCAAGCCACAGTGAATGATTCGGCAGTAAGATGAGTGAAACTAAGATAAACGCCACAAAAGTCGTCTCCATTTGCAGCAACAATGCTAATTTCTCTTCAGATCCAACATCACCTCCGAGAAACCCTAAACCCACAAAATCCCCACCATTAATCCTTACAGAGACAGCTCAGCTCAAATCCTTTGATCAATCCCTCATTGATGAAACCTGCTTAAAACCCATTAGCATGAACAATGAGTAAAAATCAAAAGCCTTATTCCCCGGCGTTCTCGTCGTCTTTTCTCAATCAGACCACACTCACACACTCTCTCTCTCTCTGGTAAACAAAAGTTTGTTTGTTTTTTTTTTTAATTAAGAAAATTCAAAAAAGATTGGTGCTTTTGGAAAAATCTACGTGAAGTAATAATAACAAGAGCTTTTTTTAGAAATCTTATTAAGCCGCAAACAACAAGCCTGCCAGAGAAACTATGATTAGTGTTGTTCGTCCTCTCTTTTTCCTTCTATCTTTTTCTCTTAAAATTGAATATATAATATAATAGTTATATAGTATTGTTATTTAAAGTCACAGGCTTTATTTATGGGTAGGCAATGCAGTGTGAGGAAGACGAGGAATATAGCTGCCCGAACGGTGCTGCCCGTTCTGCCCTGTTTGGCGCGAGATCGTTGAAAGCGACGTCACTTGGATTGGGGCAGTAGTTGAAGCTCTTTAGGCTCCGCACCCGTTTCTCCTGGTCAAACCTCTGTGGGTCCCATTCTTGGTCGTCAAATTTAAAAATCTTATTAATGCAAGTAAGATTCGCAAATGTATTAAAAAAAAAAGAAAGGTTAGATTGGTGAGAGTTTTAATCATGTTGGGAATCGCATACCGAACAAATATGAAATACCTTTATTTTATTTATTTTTTAAATAATCGTTATATTGTCAAACTAGACAACGCAATACGTAGAAATAAGATAAAATATGACAATGAAAACAATTAACTAGAGAGATTACCAATTAATAAAAGGGAACAAGGCTAGAACCATCTTCATCAAAACTTCATGAGTTGCACATGTTGACTCGAAAAGTCTGTCTATAGTAGGGGTACATTAAAAGAAAAAGAGAGTAAAAAAAGAAAACATGAAACTTTTATGTATAGAGTCTATATAAGAACATGATTAAAAGTTGAAAGTTCGGATTAAACCATTAAACCCAAGCGAACATGTCAACTATGATTTTTTTTGCCTGTGAGAATGTCCATTCTCAAATGATTTTTTTCTTCTTATCTTCTTACTAATTCTCCGGAATGAATGTCTATTGAGAAGAATCTCATTGATTCTAATAGTCTATTAAGAAGAATCTCATTGATTATGTCTTATCACATTTCCTTATCGTGGGTCTGTTTTTGGAACGTTGACGCTGCGTCAGCAATCGGCGACACAAAAAAGTAACTAATTTAAGCTTTCAGTTTGTGGAGAGTAACATCAGTGAAGTTGCGAAAGTGATCGCAGCAACTGACGCAATCATAAAAAATGAACGTTGTTTTTTTCAACGACACGTGTGATGTTGGCAACACCGGTGGAAATGACCGCAGCGTCATTTTTTTCAATTCTCCACCGTTTGTTTTGCTTCTGATGATGTTTGAATTTTTGGTCGCGATCGCTGACGCAGCGACAACGTACCGAACAGATCCGTGTACTTATAGACAAAGTTTTTGAGCCGACATGTGCAACTCGAAAAGTACCATTTCGAAGTTTTTCTTAATATATAACTCGACAGCATGTATATTGATAAAAAGAAATTTCGAGATTAGAAGCGAAGACCATAGTTCATAAATTAAGTAATAGTGTCTTGATTCTTGTTGCTTGCTACCTATATATGATCGATACAAAGAATATTCAACATCTACATTTCGTGTTTTCTGCAAATTCTAACGAATCGATTAATTTTTACTAAAACAACTATTGTAATCACTTTCAGATTTTTTTTTTTTTTGGTCGAACGCTTAAACAACTTTATTAATCAAATCAAAGAATTCATGTGAGCTCGGAGAGCCTCCTTAGCAATCGAGTCGGCTAATGCATTAGCCGGACGCAGTACATGATTAAAAGAAATCAAAGGAAAAGATAACAGCAAGAGGCGAATATCGTTAATAAAAAGAGAGTCAGAGGTACGGTTAAAATTTTTCTAAAATTTATCTTGGTTTCTAATTATCCTAAGACAATGCAAGACATTTGTAACAAAATTTTGATGAATATAACTTTACATTACAACGAAAAATAAAACACGTAGTTGTTAGCTATTTTGTTTTGTCACAACGTAACTTTCGCAGGGAAGAAATTGAAAGAAGCTTTTTTGATTTGAGTTTTGTCAAAATTCTGGTGGAAGAAACTGTAGAGACGGGAAAGACAAAATTTGGCCAAGTTCCACTGTGGAGTAGTATGGGATGCGCTCGATGACTTCTACTACTGTTTCACAATACAAATTTTTTTTTTGTTGGTCTAATGTTTCACAATACAATTTAACATAAACTTTTCTTCTTTTCTTCCACTGTGGAGTAGCATGGCATGTTTTCTTCCAATATTTTCCCATTCAATGAACACATTGAGTAGTACAAAAAGTAAAAAAAAAATAAAAAAATAAAGCAAATGTATTTGTTACCCGATAAATATCACACACTATGCTTAGCCCCATGTGGTGGACGACTCTTTATTCTCATTATGATAAAAAAGGTTTCTAGAACAACAAAACATAAAGTAAAGAAAAAAGTCACTTCAAGATTATGTTTAGTGTTTACAATTATTGATGGGATTTTGTGAGTGGTTAAGACCAGCTGTTATGCAAGGAGTGATTTTACAAACTCATTTAAACGCCATATCTGTGATGTTCATAAATTAGTTGAAGAAGATGTAAGAAGAATGCAATGAAATCTAAAACCAACAAAAACAAATTCAAATTCACAATAACATATGCCACATAATAATAGAGAATACTAAGGAATAATAATCTAGTGTAAGTGACAAAAGTTCCAGGCCAGGAAGAGGTAAAAACAAAAAAAAAATTAACAGAGAGAGAATCAAAGAAGATATAGAATTTACAAAGAGGAAATATATCATGCAAAAAAGAAGACATGGACGCAAACGCCATATAAAGAGAAACGCAAACGCTGAACGTTGATCTAAGTGAGTTTTCGCCAGAGAGATCCTTTGGAAGCAGCTAAGCACTTGACTCTCGGGAATACAAAGCCTGTCTTTGGAGGGTTACCATCTACAAGAGTGTTCTCATATATTTCTCTGCACTCTTGTACCACCTGTTTTCATCACCATAAGCCATTTCGCAATTAAAAATTCTTCGTTTTCAAACAAAACTCTTGCTGTTTTCAAATCTCGTAACAAACCAACCCCGCATTGGCCTAAGCTAAATCTGTTCCTCAAAATAGAGTACCTCTTTTGTGTCCTTTCGTGGTATGCCTTCACGCAGTCCAACAAGCTTCTCCACGACCTCCGCCTGCGATTTGTATATCAGAGATTATGTGTGTTGAGAACAAATGATCTTGTAAAATCAAGACTAGGCTTCATTTATTTGATATTATTTACCGGGCAGTCAGGCTGGTGCTCAAGAATGTTCGAGTACACGAGTGTGAATGCATCAAGACTCTCTGCGGATGCAAGTTCTCTCAGATCACTCATTATTCTGATTCTGCTCTCCACTTTCTGTAACACAATCCCAGTGGATATCGCAGGTACTTAAAATGACAATATAAAATTATCCAGGTTAAAGTGAGTTTAAGTGCTAAAACCAACTTACAGATGCACTTATATACTCCCTAAAGAAATCCATAAGAACCTCCTCGTCCAGCCTCATCCGTTCAATAGTTTCTTCCTTAATGTAGTTTTTCTGGGATTACATGCGTCAACCCCAAGGTTCAGTGCATATGTGTATACTGATGAAATATGAAAGGTAAATACCGGAGAATAAATGGGGAAACCTGTGTTAGGAGATGATCAACATAAACAACAACTGTTTCTTCCAGACAAGCTTCGACAAATCTTCTAAATGATCTTTCTTCAACATACCTGCATCACCATTCACCACCAATACCTCAACAGAGTTGTGGTGATACACAAGTTCTGTTACACAAAAGGGAACGCGAAAAACTTACATTTTTACATCTGTGAAATAATCACCAAAAGTTGCCACGAGGTACTCGGTAACCTGCCCCTCGCACCATTCTATAAAGTAAACAGCAAAGTTAAGAACAAAACCAAAGGAGGAAGAAGCCAATAACGCATATCAAGTATATATGTGATCTGGCTGAGAAATAAGATGTCCATAGTGCTGTGTTAGGAGGAGAGGAACAGATACGATGGATGAAAAAGCATAACATGATTCTTAAATGATTGTTATAAACAACAGAACTATGACATTAAAAAAAAGGAAAAAATCAATGCGGATGAGAATAGTCCATATCTATTAGAAATCAATGGAAACCAATAGCAAAAGTAACAAGAAGATGACAAAGCCTCAACTGCCTCTATTCACACATTAACAACGCTAAATAGAATAATCCTGCAGAATGGTAGATACCTTTCTGATAAAGCTTGACAAGTAATTCCTGAACTCCTGGATCCTCAAAGATAACGCGAACTGTTTGATGCACTGCTTCCTGCGATCAATAGACCAGATGGCACTTGTGTAAAATCCAACGTAAATGTTTTGACTTTAAAGATTGCGAGATTAGGTAATTATTATATCTGAACAGCTATATGGGCAACTACAAGTCCACACAACATTTGGATTGAGGGAGAAATAAGAATCTTTGACGTACCTTAGCCACCTCCAAAAAACCTTTGCAAGTGTCTTCAAAATTTACCTGACAGAAACACCACATTTGAAAAGCATTTTCTTAGCATGCAAACAAGGGTGCAGGCGGATTTAGATGTGGAGTATAGAGGGACTGAGAGTGAGCATGATGCAGTGGAATTTGACACTTCCGATCAAAAAAATAAATTGCAATGAAATTGAGATCAATAAATGGCACTTGGATTACCTGCTCCGCATAGTTCTGTGGAAGTGCTTCTAAAGTGCTATTACTCAACTCCATGGCAAGGTCATAGCAGCGAAGGTTGTTGTTTATCTGTCGGAAGTATTAACAAATATAAATATTTATCGAAAATGGGAGAATGGTAGTAGTGCCATTTAAAGAGTCATATTTTTTACATACAATAGCGCAGAGAGGTTCCAGACCAATATCAGAAGCGGGTTCTTCAACTCTCTTCTTTTCAGCTGCTTGGAAATCGATCATAACCTGAAGTAAAACAATATGAATCAAAACATATAACATGCATATGCCGTATGCTACAAATCCTACGAAATTTAAAAGGTATAAAAGTTAGACAACAAATGAAGGATAGATTGTTGCAGGAAATTTACAAGCAACTTAAATGAAGTGGGGGAAAAAGTAGAAAATAGAAAGAAAAAAGGGGTAATTGGGACTGGACATTAGGGTGGGATATGGAAAAAATAGCTGGGAACTGGTAAAGTCTCCAACATTAACTTTCACACCAGTCCCAGAAGAAATCAAGAACCATTTAAAATTTCTGAGTATATAGCCAATGAAAAGCCTGAGTTGGGCAATGAATTATCTCCAAACTTATAACCCCTTTCAGTTCATAGCCAAACAAAGAAATTGAGGGAAACCAAAAACTGTATTTGCAACCTCTCTGACTTGCCTGAATAATAGCCAAAGCAATCCTGTATAGCATAACATCGGTGCTATTATCTCTGACGATTTGCACTTGCTCTCCAAGTATTCTGAATAAATCTACAGCAGCCGGTGTATATAATTTTCCTTCCTCTGTTTTCTTAGGTGGTTGCACCTTATCCGCCTCAAGGATATTCATGTACCATTTCTGCAACCAAAGAGGATTGACAACAAAAGTAAGCAAAAAGAATTAATATAATTGTGAGCCTCCAAAACCAGCAGAAAAGGTCAAACGTGCATGTCATTACCTTCGTTGTAGCTTGCATTCGTTCAACATATGCATTCATTAAAGGATCCATTGAACCACTCTCTGAACACACTTGAGCTAGTGAATCATCAACACCAAGTGCAATCAAGTTTTCTTGGTACTCTACCACCCAACCAGTAACCTAGCAAGATCCAAAAGAGAAAGAGAAGATACATCACTCTCTGTAGGATATCTGATGCATAGAGACAGGGTAAAACGAATGAGGAATATTGATGAATACATAGTGTTAAGGCATGAATACAATGGTGGACAATAACTTATGCCACAAAATATTACCCCCTTCTAAATTTTTCAATGGTGTTCTCTGTCAAATAACTCGCACTAGCTTGACATTTGCTTAAGTATCATGCATGGTTGATTAAAAATGTCCTTCATATTCGGCCAGAAAACACAGAGCAAAGCACCAAAAGCAAATTATGTGAACTCTGAGTTGCGACACAACATGGCAAAAACACTACTAAGAATCAAGCTTTACACACCTTTAATATCTCTATATTTGGCAGATCATTTGCCCTGTCACTGAGCAATCTGAGCATTTGTATGAACCTCTCGGTATACAGGTTCACCATAAGCTGAAATATCTCGTATCTGCCAACAGGGAAGATTGCTAAGATGATCATTTTCCCTTGGGGAAATGGAATAAGATTTTAAGCTGTAATCTTTCATTGTTCTGGATGATAACAAAAGGAAGTTAAATAGGAAAAAAACCTCGGAGGAAAACAAGGAGCCACATAGTCATATATATCTCCAAGTTCCTCTCCAATCTAGTTGTCAAACACAATAGCAAGAAAGTGAAAACCTCAGTTAGTTAAAAAAAAAAATATATATTTGTGAAAGATAACAGAAGAAAAAGAGGTTAACACCGATGTTGAATAACAAAAATCTATCAAATAGTTGAGTAACAAGTTCAATGAACTTCAGAAAAGAGACAATGAAGAAGAAGAATATGCAAGAAAGGGAATCAGTCGCACAAACCATTCTGGCTTCCTCCAAAGCTGCTTTTAGATCTTCAAATACAAGCTGGTCAATAACTCAGTGTTAGGATGACCTCACAATGAAACACATATTACTTTGAACTATGCCACCAAATGAAAATTTATAAAAAGAAAGTCCCACCGTCAAAAGCCTGTTGAATCGATCTTCGACTGACTTTCGAATCTGCTCGTAGCATTTATCCTTGTAGCCTTTCCCTTGGACTTTTAACTTCTGTTGTGCAAGACCCTTTGACGAAGCTGACGTCGTAGTAGATTTCCTGGATTCAACACAGCAAACATAAGACGTGTCACAAGTGATTATGGGGACTTCAATAAAATACCACTGCTTTTCAGGAGACTAGATCAGTGCATAGCTTATCTTAGTTAAACTCACAATGAAAAAGTGAAAGAGGTTCTGAGACAACAGATCAAGGAAAAATAGACAAAAACTTATCACTCACTTGCCAGGCCTTCGAGGATTTGCTACAGATGCCATCGCACCTTCTCCCTCAGCCTCTGCTGCTTCTTCAGCAAGTTGTTGGTCAAGAATTTCTTGCATCTCAACAACCCTTTGACAGAAGAGACCATTGTAAGTTAGTACCAGCATAAGAACCATTATCCCCTGTTTAGGGAACTTCAAATGCCAGCAAAAAATCCATGATATTGCACCCTATGTTGCGTGAAATTAGAAAGAGACAATTTACTTGTCCAAAAATGGTTGTCACGGTAACAAAATAACCTCGCTATCCTACTTTACCAATTTGAACTGATCTTGATACTAATTACCAGAAAATATTTATACACAATCTTCCTTGCTTATTATTAAAATAGATTTGCTTGTAACAAAATTACTGAAAAGTAAAAATATTGGTGATATATACAATAGACAAAGATGAAGAATGCCATTGGTGGGGAATCATACCTCAAAGCACGAACCAGCGTTTGTGGACTGCAGAACGAAGAGATACATCAGTAACAGATTAAAGTAGTTAATCAGAAATTTTCAGGTTAACCCAAAGACATCTAACATTTGATATCTTAGTAGAACTATGAGCTTAACAACGATGAACTGGTTATTTCAACAAGGAGAACTCTAAATGTGTACCTGAGACCAAAGTCTGGCTGACAAAATAAAACAGAGAACAGAGCACTACATAAACTATGCTTTGTCATATATAAATGCTCATATCTAGCTACCGAATAGCTGGTACAGTCCAACTATGTTTTTCTCATCCATTGACATTGCTTTCTTCCTTGAACTAACTTGTTTCCTAGCCTCATTCTTACAAAGACCGGCAAGGATCAAAATACTAAAATGAGGCAGTAGGGATTAACAAAACTGGAATTAGATAGAGAGGTCTTCCACCATATATTTACTCAAAGTACCTTTCTTTAGAAAGTTTGTAAAAGTTAGAAACATGACCCCATAGTGTCTTCTCGAATGTTTCCCATGTTCTATCAACGTCTTCAAAATACTCCCTGAACCCATCAAAACAAATCTTCAGAAATTGGTGTGATAATGTAAAAAGAAAAGATAGTCTAGAGGCGGGATCAAATCATCATAGGCACTATCCAAAGAACGACAGTTCCATGTTCTGCACATTTGCTTAAGCATAGAGACCTAGTTTCCTTCATTTCCAGCTCGTAATTATTTAGCAGCCCAGTAACTAATTGAATTAAAGCTTTCAGGCGCGCTTCATGTAAATACGAGAAGCAAAGTAAGGAAAAGAGTGGAATAAATACAAACCTTAGCCTCCCAACCTCCTCTCCAGCAGCTGCTAAGGCAAATCTCCGTTTACCATCAAGTGCTGTTAGTCTCTATGGAAGAACAAAAAGAATGTTATGCCTTACACCTGACATTCACTTTCTCAAAAAGTGACACAGTCAGAAATGCCTGGAATCCATGGGAAGAGGACTCATGCTACCTCGTAAGTGTTAACAATTTCTTTATCATCACTCAGAGACTCCCGAGCAGCAGCAGCTTCAACAGAAATTGACATCATACCTTCTACATCCTAGAAAAAAGACAATGTGGTATAAAATTAGTTGATATAATTAGTTGATATAAACTTGAAAGCATTTAAACAACTGAGACGACCATGCAGAGCTATAAGCTTTCAAGTTTTGGATAAGTTAGAAGGACAACACTGGGACAGAAACTGTTTGAGTATTAGAATCAGTGCTCGCTCGCTCGCGTATCTACCTTTAGAGTTTTGTTTAGATTATTCCTGGCATTACTCAGCAGCTTTATTTGGTCGTGATTGTCAATCAAAGTTTGGCATTCCTGACAAAGCCTGTGGCACAAGCAGTGATGTTAGAGGAAAAAACGCGAATGTTGACAACTCGGCTTCATGAATCTCAGGCCAAGCTAAAACATACTTGTCGATAGAAATGAAATTATCCCGCAGTTCATAAATGGTTTTCTCAGATGAGGAAAGCGACTCCAACCCAGCTTCAGCTTGTTCAACCTGAAGTTTGTCAACAACGTTTATTCAGCAAAAGTATCGACAGAAAATGAGAATACAAAGAATACCAGATTAAAGCTTTACCTGCTCAGCAACCATGGTACTAAGCTGTGCATCATTCGCCTGAGGAAAACAGCAAAAAAATCACCAGTAAGGTGATTACATTTCCGGCAGAGTTCAGAATAAAAGATCATGATAGCATATAGAAACCTAGGAAATCAAACCCAGCATCACTCAGAAATAACTAATAATCGGTGCATTTCTAAGCCAATTTAGTTCCGATTGCAATTGAAAGCAAGACGGAAAACCTGTTGACGAGCGATGTAATCGGCCTTGATTGAAGAAATAGATTGCAAAAGCTCGGGTAAGGGCAATAGCTTCGCCACCTCCCGTACAGCCGCCTCCTTCGCTTCCACACCAAGATCCTCGACCATCATCTTCGCTAGATCACCTTTATCTAACAACTCCGATCCTAGATTGAAGACCTTCTCTGCAAAAACAAAATCATTGAAGATTCCGAAACAATCACTACAACGCAGAGGAGAATGAAGAGATCTGAAAACAGAAACGTGAAGGCCAAATGGACGCAACCGAAGAAGTCATTTGAGCAAAATCGAGAGCCAAAACTGAGATTCACAGCGTTTACTTGGTCGTTCTCTATCCTCAGGCCTAGCTGGTTTTGAAAACAATGGTGTTGAAGGCAGATCAGGTGGAAGAGCAACAACGATTAAACCTGAGTCTAATGATGAACGAATGTTCGGAAACGCTGAAATCCTCACCTCGCCGCTTTTAATTTTTTCTTTTTTTGCCAGCTGTTTTTTTTTGCCCGCAAACGCTAACGCTGATCCGGTGAGCAAAACGCATATCACCAACACCATGGTCGTTCTATAAAAAAAAAATGATTAAAAAAACATTGGTGCAAATTTGTGTGACACAGAAAATCCGGAAAATGTCAAGAAGAGAGAACTGGCGAGTGTGTGTATAAAGAATGTGAGCGGAAAAAACAAAAACAGATAAAAGAATCGTCATCACCAAAATACCGTACAAAGAATCCTCCAAAGTTATTCAAAAAACTATACAACGATCGGCGAAGAAAAGATTGTCTTTGGTTTTTTGGAAGAGATGCTTCTGCTCCCTTCTCCTCCAATCCTCACTTTTCCCGCCAATCCCAGTCTACTGCTGGTTTCATCACCGTCTTGGCCGCCGCGAAGAGGGAACTCCACCGTCGTTTCCGCTGCCTCCAGAGATGTAGATAGCTTCACGAGTAAATCCGGTTATCTGTTCAGTCTCAGCGCCGATGAGGCCGATTCCTTGTCGGAGTACAACTTTTCCAGGATTGATGGGATGTATAAGAAGAAGCCTCTCATTCTGCTCCGCAGATTGGCTCAGATCGGGACTACGTTTGGTTTCTGGTTTGGGCTTCGCTTAGCCGATGAGGCTCTCGAGCGGTCTGAGCAGATGTTTAAGGTCTTTCTCTTATTTTGTTATGTTAGATGTTACTGCTCCCGCATATTCGTGATGCTCTCCAATTTTTCACGACTGTTTCTAATTAGGTACGAGCAGCGGAGCTTAGGAAATTACTGGTGGAACTAGGTCCGGTATGCTTTCTTTCTTTCTCTCTCTCTCTCTCCTAAAGCTTAACTTACGAATTCTTTTAGCAGTTCTTCTAATTGCTCAATGCGAGTGTTCTTCTCTCTTTCGGTGTTGAGATGTAATGGTTTTTCGTTTCTTGTCTTGTTTTAGGCGTATGTCAAAATCGCTCAGGCTGTTTCTTCTCGTCCTGTAAGTAGCTTACTGTTCTGTATTCCTCAGGCTTTATTAACATTGTTCACACCACATTTCTTGAGCTTTGTGATTGTTATTGCTATTAAGATATGATTTTTTTTACTAGTTTTAAACTTTTAATCATCAATAGGATTTGATACCACCTTCATACTTGGATGAACTCTCCTTGCTACAAGATCAAATAACTCCATTTTCAACCCAAGTTGCTTTCAATATGATAGAGGATGAACTTGGCCTTCCTATAGATGAGCTTTTCTCTGAGATTTCTCCAGAGCCTGTAGCTGCAGCGTCCCTTGGACAGGTAGGCAGGAAGCATGTTTTTTTAATGGTCTAAAGCTTATCCTAATGCTAGTTTCTTATTCCCAATCTATATATGAGAGCTTCTCCTATTATGTGGACCCTATTTTGGTCCACGTATCAGGTATATCAAGCTAGGCTCCGTAGAACTGGAGAGGTTGTTGCTGTCAAAGTCCAGCGGCCTGGTGTACGAGCTGCTATTGCTTTGGACACACTAATTCTGCGATATATAGCAGGTTTGATTAAAAAGGCTGGGAGATTCAACTCAGATCTCCAGGTGACGTGAAACGTGTGCCTTCCTTTGAACTGATAAACAAATGTCTTATGTCAACATTACTTAACTTTTGAAACTTCCGTAGCTATGCAGATTTAAAATGTGTTGAAACTTGAAACTTACACTAGTATCCATTTCAGAGGGTTCTAGTATAACATTTCTAAATGATTTGGATAACTCTGATTCTCACTTTCTGTCTGAGAGAATAATTGAAGCTTAAGTTAGTCAGAGTGTACTGTTAACCCGTTCCAATGCTAAATTGTGAATTTCCATTTGCAGGCAGTTGTTGATGAATGGGCAACAAGTCTGTTTAAGGTAAAGGATACACTCTTATCACAAGTCGGTTTCCATGTTTTGCGTTGACAATTTTATTCTGATACAGTACACTTTGCTTAGAATAAATTTGGTAAGTTCTTGATGCTATTTTCTCCGTCATTGACAAAAAAGAGTTCCAGACTGTTTTCTCTTTATGCAATCCTACTTTTCTGTTCCGTATAAAATGAAATTCAATGGTTTAAGGTGATGCCTTAAAATAATAAAATCCATCTTTAGCTATCGTGTGAAAAATGGACAGATGCTTACGATTTCTAGTGTATTGAAAGATCTTTTAGATGGACTAGTTGTTGCATTTAAAATTTTCTTGTTCGAGGAATATCTTAGAGCTTTATATTGAATACAGGTATATCACATTGAATGCAGGAGATGGATTACTTGAAAGAAGCACAAAACGGAATAAAATTTAGGTAAAGCCTGCTAAGGTTTGAGTCTTGTCCGCCTTGTTTAATCTCCTATATATGTTATGGCTATGACTAACATTGTAGTTCCATTATAAATTAATAATCTGAGCTATAGATCATGTGGTTTTTTGCTTAAGCGTGGTACTTGGACAAACATTATATTTTTGTCTAGAACATTATTAGCTCATCTAATGGTTAAATCTTCTATAAGGGATTCTGTAAAGTAACATTCTGTGTTCTTGAATAGGAAGTTGTATGGTAGCATCAAAGATGTTTTGGTTCCAAAGATGTACACAGAGTACAGTACCAGCAAAGTTCTTGTAATGGAGTGGGTGGAGGTATGAAGTTAAACGTTCGCAATAAAAAATCATTTTTCTGGTTTATGTCAACTAGTTGTATATGTTTCTTATGGCTGTCCTCTGTCAAAAGGAGTTCTATATTTCTGAAGCTCATAATAATTCCATGTAGTCTACTCTCTGTCACTGCAGGGTCAGAAGCTTGCTGAAGTTAATGATCTTTATTTAGTTGAGGTTGGCGTTTACTGTTCATTTAATCAACTTCTGGAGTATGGATTTTACCATGCCGATCCCCACCCTGGGAATTTTCTTCGCACATACGATGGCCAACTTGCATACTTAGGTATTCCTCAATCTCAATACTAACTGTATGTATTATCATGCTGCATTCTATGCCCCAGATAATGTTTTTGTATACTTGTTTCTTCGTTCAAAGAAAAGAGACTACTCACTGATGTTCTGGTAGTAGATTCTACCTGTGTTTCGTCTAATGTATCTGATTATACAGTGAATTAACCAGAAACATGAACACCTCTGAAACTTTTTCCTCAATGGTTTTTTAATTTATTTTTCGATGTTATAACTTATACTCTATGTTCGTGATAATTGTTCACTGCTCCAGATATGAAGATTGGGACTTTTAGATATACTTGGGTTTTATGTCTACAAACTAAAGACATAGTTTACTGTCCTAAGCAGTATCTTTTGTTTATAACTTATTGAACGTTTAGCTTGTTTTGCTGCCAGATTTTGGTATGATGGGGGACTTTAGGCCAGAATTACGTGATGGATTCATGGAAGCATGTCTTCATCTAGTAAATCGTGACTTCAAAGCGCTGGCTAAAGACTTTGTAACTCTGGGGTACTCTGGTCATTGGTGTCTATCTGATCTGAACTTTCAACTGTTGACATTTCCTAATCTTATCTGCACAACTTCTATAGGCTTCTTCCACCAACAGCTGAAAAGAGCGCTGTGACAAAGGCTTTAACAGGTTCGTTCTTTCTTTTAGTTTGGAAAATATGCAGGTATGTATTTGTTATAAAAAACTTGGCTGTGTTGTTTTAAAACATTCGCCTCCTCTTTCTGCAGATGTTTTTCAAGATGCCATTTCTAGAGGAGTTCGCAATATAAGCTTTGGTGACCTGCTTGGCGACTTAGGAAAAACTATGTAGTAACACTTGTACTTAAACTATATACGGTCTTACATTTGAAAGAACTCTACTTTTATGTTTTGCGCTTACTTATTAGATGCTGATATTCATTTGTCAAACTTTCAGGTACCAATTCAAATTCAGAATACCCCCCTATTTTTCTCTCGTTATTCGCAGGTACTTTATATTTTTCGCTGTATAGGCCTCCAGCCGCTTTTCTGGTGTGATGAACATTCTTGTTTTGAGCTGTTGAGATTCTCAAACATTTAAGTCTGAACTTTTGCACAAGTTGGGTCCAACTGGTCTGTGTGTTAAATGCTTACTTCAATTTATCCTACATTTACTCTCAACCACGGCTTATGCGTGATTAGTCTTTTTCTGTCTTCTGAGACAGCATTCACATAATTCCTGGTTTCTCATCTTTGATTCCCCAGCCTTGCTGTTTTGGAGGGGATTGCCATTGGTATAAGCCCAAACTACAAGGTATTGGGCAGTACATACCCTTGGATCGCTAGAAAAATTCTAACTGACAGCTCTCCACAGCTGAAAAGTTCTCTTCAATCTCTTTTGTATGAGGTACTAAACAATCTTGCCTAATCAGATTGGACATCCTCATTTCTCATTATGTTTCTTTCTGAACGTGCTATCCTTTATTTGTGTCTCTGCCAGGAAGGTGTTTTCCAAATTGACCGTCTTGAGTCTTTGATTACCGAGGTGAGACTGGATTTTAATCCCTTTTCGTTGTGTGACTATCTATGGGTTGCAGAATGCCCAATGTCTTTTTCTTGTACATTAGTGCGTCAGCTTCCTTCTAATTGCTGAGCTTTTGTCTTTGGTTTGGGGCTGTGCGTATTTGGGTTAAATTGATGTGGGCTACGTGGGGTTCAATGGTAAATTAGTCAGTAAACAGCTGAATAATCATACAACTAGACGGCCTAAGAGCCAACCGAAGACACTGAAATCTGCATGATGATTTCGGCGAAAATTATACAAAAAATGTCCTACTCTCGAGAAAGTCTATGGCAGTGGGAAATGATTACCTTGGGTGTTTTAGGGTTTGGCTGTTGAAATAACAAAGAATTTGATTTGGTTTCTTATCAACATCTACTTTCTTCAGTCTCTTAGGACAGAGACGGCATTAGCTCAGAAACCAGTGGTGGGCACAGACTCTAAGATCGTCATGAAGCAAATACTTGCTTTTACATTTACGGAGCAGGTATATATAAGCGGTAGTTTTTGTACTGCCAATTAGAAAACTAATGTTACAACTACTTAAATCTTCAAACATTGAACAGGGTTCTTTTGTAAGAGAAATCCTTCTTCGAGAATTCGCTAAGGTGAGCATTTAAAATGTCTTATCAGCTGTTCGATAAAAGAATAAACATTTTAATCGAAGGGCTGTCCAAGAAACTAACTGGCTTGACAAAGAAGCATATATTGAAACCAAATAACTATTTAATCATCGAAATTGGTTGCACTAAGTATTTGCCTGAAATGTCACACTCTTTGTTGATCAAAAAGATCCGTTATCTTTGTTGCTTATTATTATTATGATTCAACAGGGTCTTGATGCATTTGGATTGGCAACGTTGGACTCTTTCACATCTGTTGCTTCTACGACTATGCCATTTTCTGGTTCAAGGCCATTCAACTCGTTGACAGAAGAAGACATGACAAACCTAAGAACTTTCTATCGACTCATCTCATTGTTCTCAGGGATGCAGCAGGCTGAAACGGTAAGGAATTCCTCTTATGCTTCTGCTTTTTGTAGAGTAGATCAAATATTGTTTTGCTATTTTAATATCTTTGATGTTTGCGCAATCAAATCTTGCAGCAAGTAAAAGCGGTTAGTAAATATAGTGAGGCAATCACGCCTCTAGACGAAGCATCACTCGTCATGTATCAGCTTCCATCAGCTCAAGAGATGCTCCCGATTCTCTCCATCTTACCCGAGGTAACGTCTGCATAACACTTTCAAATGTTTGCAAATGAGTACTTGATTCTACTATTTGTTTAAAGGCTTAATTGTTCTTTTATTGGGGGTGTTGGAATGAATGTTGCCAGCTTCCACAAGAGTCGCAACAGCGGTTGCTTCAATTGCCAGGTGACTTGGTTGGAAGATTGTTGTCTCGGGCTTTCGCTAGAACCATTCGTAGGATGTTTCTTTGATGTACGATTACAAAAACGCTTATACTGATATTTTATAATTTCCATTGCTACAAGAGTTGTAATATTTTTATATTAATTATGAGTAACAGTAAATTCGCCGTTTTAACCCCAAACTTAAACGAGATTGTTCGTCGACTTTGCCGAAAAATACACATTTGAACAATGCGTTTTTTTTTTTTGAACAACTAACGAAAACTTATTCCGCCTATTTGGTCGTAATTATGATATAGTAAAGAAATAAAATGTTTATTCACTGAAGTACTAAAATCTTCGCCAAAACACCAGTGGCCACAGAATAAAAAGTTAAAACCGAGCGAAGGACAGTGTAGTTAATGCAGAAAACAAGACCAAGGTAAGAAGAAGAAAAAAAAAAAAAAAAAAAGAGAGAAAATAGGACAGTTTATTCAGAGACTTTTTTCAACTTTGTAACTTTCTCTTTTCTTTTATATTTTGATGGCTGGATAGTTCTTCTATAAGACAAACTCAGCACAAATAAATGCTACACTATTAGTACAATCACTCACCAATTCAGGTGAGAGGAGCCTTCTTTCTTTCCTATGGTACTCAGCGTGCGAAAAACCTTTTCATCTCTGCAAGTTTCAATCAAATGAAACCCACCAACCCAGTTGCTTACCCCTGTGGATAGAAGAGGGAGGAAACCGAACGAGAATTAGATCAACAATCACCGAGAAACAAATAGAAAAGAAAAAACAAGGCAGCTCTTAAGACAGATGAGATTCATGGCATATGAGACAACAACCTCAATGCTATAAAGGCTGCATCATGTGGTCTTGCTTGAGCGCTTGTTGCAGCTTTAAGACCCCTTGCTGTTGTTCTGGGGTCAGCATCCTCAGCTGTTCCGGCGTAAGGTTCATTACTTGCTGGAGCAACGTTGACTGAACATCTTGGGAGAGATGTGTCTGGAGAAAGAGAATCAATCACGGAGCAAAGATTTGCAAATTAGTAGATTCATTGGGGCGTTTGTGAGCGATTTCTCATCCAATTAAGCTTCCAAATGATGTGAATTGTTAATACCTGAGGCGCTTTCTCTTCTAGTTGTACTGGATTTGGAAGCATTGAGTTAGACACATGACCTCCATGGAATGAAGTGGTTCTCCTATCTTCCACTCTCATCACCTTGGATGGTCTGTTTATTGATTCATGTGGTCCCTCATTGTCTATTCTTTTGCCATAATTTAGTGATACGGTTTGCCCACCTTGCTGTAAAGTATATAAATACAGACGTGAAGTAATCGATAGAGAAAATCTTTTAAAAAAAAAACAAATAAGAGAAAGAAAGTAATGAAAAGGGTCATATAGTCTACTAAACGCCCTTCGATGCTCACTAGCTATATATCTGAAGTTTGATTATTAACTTGAAAAGAAAAACATACGTGAATCTTTCCCTTTGACCACTCATTAGCAACTCATATTCAACTGTTAATAAACTTTCCCTGTAACATTTGGTAACTCACCAGAACAGTCCTTTGGTGTGTGCACTAATAACACCGTATGTTGACATTTGAACACTATGGTGCTAAACTATGCAAAGACTTTTGAACTGCATTTATATTACAATGGCTTCATACTATAACCTATGAAGGTATTGTCGAAACTCACCTGCATCACAGAATTTGTTAATGGTGGCAGAGGTACTTGAGATGGCTGGATAGCATTACTTGGAACTGAAGTCTGAATATTATAACCTATGCTGGTGGACGCTGGAACCACTTGTTTTTGGCGTTGGAATGGAGCGGTTTCGCTGAGACCTTTAACTTGGGATCTAGTAGGAGGGTTCACAGAGGTAGGACCTGGTTGCGCTACTAGTTGTGGAATCTGACTAAAAGGTTGTTTAGAAGGCTGTTGAACGGGAAACTGACTATGGGGAGGGCGACTTAGCTGCTGCGACCTTTGTGCCAGTGGCGGTAAAAGGTTTTGACTAGATACTTGACCAGATAGTTGTGTGTCTTGAATTGAAGATCCTGTCATATGATTTGCGGCCTGAACAATATTTGGCGTCTGCAACTGCACACCTCAAGAATGGCAAGAGTCCTCTTAAGACAACATATAGATAGAGAAGGAAGAAGCACAAACTGTTCATTCAGATGGAAAACTTACAACTTGTGGACTCACAATCCCAAGCATTATCTGTGCCTACAAAAGTAGAAAAAGTATACGTTCAAAAGATGGTGTAAGAATCATAGTATAATAAGAACTATTTGTCAATAATGAAAAATGAGAGATCATACAACAGTAAAGGTCAGGGGTTGGCAAAATTTATGAAACATTTGATGGGAATGTAAACACTCACAGTCGGTAGAATTCAAATATGGAGTAAAATGAAAGTGTAGGGTATATACATCTTTCAAGAGGACAGTCTCTACAAATAAACTAAAACAGATTGTTCCCTCCTAGTTCCCATGAATCACCAACAACTAACTTATATGAATATCAGCAAGAGTGCACGAGATTCAAATAATTTTCAAAATCAGGGGGATGGGTAAGTACCAGGAAAACAGCTTTCAGCAACTGAGGTCTTGAAACCAACAACTGCCGAGCCTGTTCCTTATTCTGTGTAGCCATTAGCTGACCATTGAGAGAACACAATCACATCACACCACTAGTTCACAATAGTTCAACAATGCGTTAATAAATAACTAAGGAAAAAACCCATGTTGATATTCACCTTAATGGACGATATAATTTCAGAGAGCTGACTTCTAGACATTTTGGCAAGATGAAGAGTCAGGGGATCACTAGATGGAACCTGCAGTGTACTTTGTGTAAATTGCGAACCAACCTGGGGACCACCTAGCGCACCCGCCATAACAGATGCAGCTGTTATAGCAAGGTGGAGACCAACCGGTTGATGTATATTTGAATCTCCAGGCCCTCCAATTTGCTTTTGAGATTCTGTCACTGAACAGCCGAAAGAAAGGAAAAAAAATGATAAGTTTTGTTTGTCTAAAGACAATTGTGGTTCAGAGACTGAAACAAAACCTACCAGTAGCAGTAGACAAACCAGGTCCTCCTTGACCCTGAAATCCAAATTTAACATCTTTAGTTATAACTTATTGAGATGGAAGCTTCAGTAATTAAACTCATCCAACATCTCACGTCGCTTGAAATCGGAAAACCAGTGGCAGAAGAAGTAAGAGAGAAGTAAACCTGATCACGGGTTTTCTCAGTTCCTTTGTCATTCTCGGCAAAATCAACTCTTAATTGACGGCCATTGATTTCGTAACTCTGAAGATTACGACGAGCACTCAATGCTGTTTCTTCGTCCTTATACTCGCAAAACCCGTAGCCTTTTGGTTTACCGGTTTCTCTATCGGTAACTAGTCTGAATCAGGAAATCAAACAGCAAGGTTATCAAAATTGCCGTTGTACGGGAAAAAAAAATTCACAGTTTGTGTAGGCTTCTCTATTTGTTTGTTTGAAGAAAGGTGCTCTCTTTATCAAACCCTAACACAATTAAGCCGAATTGAACAATAACCCTAGCAGAAAACTGACCTAAAGGAGACAACAGGCCCAACCTCTCCGCAAATTTCTCTGAGTTGTTCCTCGGTAGCGTCGTAAGGAATGTTCCCAACTAAAACAGACAACGAAAATCGACAGTTTCAGAACAAAGGAATCAAAATCGAAGGATGTGAACGGAGAGTGAGTACCAAAAACGCAGCGTCGTTGGGATGAAGAAGCCATTAAATCAGCAGAAGATGACGAAGAAGAAGGTGAAGCGCGGCTTCATCTTCTTCCTCCAAAAACGCGTGTTCGAATTCGAACGAGTTCAATGGGATTCGAACCGCGAGTTGGTGAAATTCTCAGAGAGATCTTTCGTATTCGTCGTCAATGGGACTTGCCTTATAATAAGAAAAAATAACTAGCAAAGCGAATTGTACCGTCCAAGGATATTATATCGCTATTTAAGAGCACCTCCAATGCTAAGACTCTCTTTGACTCTCTTAGCAATAAAATAACAACATTTTTTGTGATGGTGATTACTTAAGGACTCCACTTAATTTAAGGCCTCCAATTGTGTTACTAATGTTTGGTTTCTTAAATAAAAAAATTAATTTTTAACATTTAATTTAAACATTTATTCATACTAATAATAATTTTAAACATACAATAATTATACAAATACTAATAGTAAACATTCAATAATTTTAAGCAAACTTAATTTAAAAATCTAGATTACCAAATTTGTCCCATATATTCTCAATCAAATCATTTTTCAGTTGTTCATGTATCCGTCTATCACGAGTTTGATTCCGAATCCCAATCATATTACTGAGATTTGTAGGCATGTCTGTAGAATACGACAAATCCACCTGTGAACTTCTACTTGACTCTCCTAGTTCGAAGTCAGATGTATCATACTGAGTGTATCCATCGCGTTCGTCTTTTACTATCATGTTGTGTAGTATGATACATGTTCTCATAATCCGCCCTATTTTTTTCTTGTCCCAAATAAGAGCCGGGTTTTTTACAATAGCGAATCGAGCTTGCAATACTCCAAAAGCACGCTCAACATCTTTTCGGGCGGCTTCCTGACGTTCAGCAAATAACTTTGCTTTATGACCTTGAGGCAATGAGATAGATTGGATAAAGGTTGCCCATTTTGG
>PKMM01046243.1:204220-226201 GCA_002933915.1 Eutrema heterophyllum | reverse complement strand
GAAGAAAAAGGTGAATTAGCATCTAATTCACATTTAAGACCCATCAAGTCAAATTACTTCTGCTTCTTTATTTACTTGTTACAAAGATACAGAGTTCTAGTCTCTGTTACTTTACAAAGGTACATAGTTCTAGTTTCTTTATTTAGTCGGATAATTTTATCAAATTATCTACTTCTATTTAAGTTAAGTTACAAAGTTCATTTTCATTGCATTTATTAGCATCTAGTTCTCACTATGTTAGAAAGAAACAGAGTTCTGTTTCTTTATTACTCGTTTCAAAGATACAGAGTTCAAAACTCTGTAACTTTACACAGGTACTTAGTTTTAGTTTCTTTATTTAGTCGTTTAATGTTATCAAGTTATCTACTTCTATTTAAGTTCAGTTAACAATCTATATCTCATTAAGTTAGAAAGAAACAGAAAAACTTGTTTACTAGTTACAGTAATAACAATCAACTTAGCCAAACAAAACGCAATCACATTTTAAAAAAAATATAAAGCCTAGAGCAAGGAAGCAGTAAAACACTCACCTTAACTCAGGTACTCCAGCTCAGCAACCCGGCTAGTTAGCTTGTCAACTTCTGCCTACATAGTTTGATGAGATGTAGTCAGTCGATTTGAAATAATTCAAAGACACATAACAGTTAAAGAAAATGATTCAAAACAGAGCAACATTTCTAAAGCAGCAAGACACTCTATTTCAATGTGTCAAACTATGATGAATAAAACAGAAAACAACTGTAAAACAATTCTCCTTTGTAAACAGAAAAACAGTTCACAAACTCTGATGAATAATCAACAAGAGTTAACAACCATAATTTTTTAGACCATAAATCGTTTAACCATGAAGCTAATCTATGCAATCATCAAATCACAAAGGCATTATTCAACTCGCAAAGTCTTTATTAAACATTGTCGAACCAGAAATGGGGAAAAAAAATTCGAGCCCCAAATCCAATTGTAACCCTAATACGAACCCTAAATCGCTTAACAAATTCAACCCCCTTATCGATTTGTAAGCCTAAATCGATTAATAACCCCATATCTATTAAAAACCCTAAATGGAACCCTAAATCGAACCCTAAATCGAATCATAAATCGATTCGAAACCCTAAAACTGACACGAAAAGGTTAAGAACACCCTAAATCGAAACCCTAAATCGATTCGAAACAACAAAAACAAACAAATTTGCTCGTTCTCGGTCCTTTTACCTGATTTTGTGATGAGCCCTAGAAATCGCCCCCAATTTTGCTGCCTCGAGAGCTATCCTCTTGCAATTCGCGATATCAGAGAGAAATGAGGTTCTGCGGAAACACTCTGGTCGGGACGGAGGGTTCGAGACAGAAGCCAACAAAAAAACGCCCATTCACGCGTTGACACGTGGCTAAGAATCGGTTTCTAAAATGCTTTAAATAAGGATCGATTCTTAGCATAATTAGGGTTTTTCATTTATTTTTTTCTCTTTTGTCATTGGTTTCTGGGTCAAGAAATGGTTAAAAACCAGCATTGGAGCTGGTCTAACTCCCACAACAGTTAAGGGGTTGCTTCTCTCTCTACAGCTAAAGAAGAACAAAAAAAGGAAACTTTATTTTTTGTGACGTCAAAAGGAAATATATATTTCGATGAAATTATTATCTTTTAATGTCATGAGAATTGTGAGTGTCCATGATTGATGATTTGCATTTTGGAATAATGATATGAAATGTTTGGAATAATCAAAGAGCGTATGGTAAGAAATTTGTTCACCGGAGAGCGAACATGTGCTACAATTTGGATAAATGCTTTGTTTTGGGCCTTTTTCGTGGACAAGTGTCATTAACACAGTCAAGACAATCTCTGAAAGAGCCAAAGATTCTCCGACGTTCTATTTAGAATGGAAAACGTGACTAGACGAAAAGCCTGTTTTTGGGAGAAGTAAGGTTTTAGTTCTAGACCTTAGCCAGTAAAGTCTAATATGATGTTAGATGGAAGGGTTTGAAGAAACAAGTCTCTTTCATTTTTCATATTTGCTACCTAATTGGCTTTTCTGATCGTTTTCTTGTTTGAATGCGAAATCTCTATCTCATCTCATGGATTGATACATTTTTTTTGTTTTTTTTTCTCATCCGGTAACATGTCAAAGCCTACCACTGATGTCTGATCACCGTGTCTTGTCTACTCTTATAGCTTTCGTAGGAGTTAATGCATTTCCAAGAGATTAAGACGACCTTAAAAACTGCATCATTCCATTGCATATATATATATATGGAAAAGATTGTCACATGATGATAATGGTGAAGTCAGAGAAAACACGTGACTAGGTAAGAGGCATCCACACCAGACACTCGGAAACGTTTAAAATCAGACAGACAGGGGGAAAAAAAAAGTAGAGGAGATATGAAATGTTATTACATCAAGTGTGATGGGAGCATCAGGTGTCGGGTAATCTCATCTGTACAATCTCAGCTGGTGGACGCAATGTGCAAACCATTTCTCTCGTCTTCCCAAAGTAAACCTGAGTTTTTCACCAAACAAGTCTCAAACGTTGGAGCCACACACTAAATTATGAGATGACAAGTGATCTGATCGCAAACTTATCATAACATTTTCGTATACGGTTATGTGCTGATTACTCTGTATATTTTGGGATTTCCCCAGCAGTCATAGAATTATAAGCATGAATTTAACTAACTAAACAAACAGAATGCGGGTAAATTAAGCAACCACCGAGGTTCACAATGCATATCTGGAGGGCTTTTTGCATAAGTAAAAAGAGACTGTGGAATTGGTGCAGGGATTGGAGGTAGAACCTGATCAAGTGAGTTCCTCAGCTTGCCTTCCAGTTCTTCAATCATTCTTCCCATGTTGCAGAGATGTCCCTCCGCTACTGCGAGCTCCATTTTCATCTAATTCCAAACAGTAGCAGAAAAATGTTCTTGTTTTAGAGAAATTGGGTATTTCTCCGATGAATCACTATTGAACTGTATTCTACCAGGAACTGTTTATCTATGAAGGCATGGGTTGAATAGAAGCTAAAACTTACTTGTCTTCTAATTGATCCAGATAACCCGAATTTGCCTGAGGACTCATCATCAGTGGTCAGAGAGAGCATAATAGTACTTGTTAAGCAATAATGTGCCATTTCCTCCTCCTCTGGACCAACCTAGATTGAGAACCTTAAGTGTTAGAAACATGAAAGAGCCGCTTGGGAAATTTTGATAAAGTTGCAGTTGTGGACACAAAATGAGCCACGTTTATAACACTCGTAAGGCATGCATGGTGATGGTATGTATGACTATGCTAATAGAGTCACCTGAATAACATGTATGGCATCCCAAGCTCCTTCTTCCAGGCATCCCCTCCGACCATGACCTGACTTTGACCCATCTTCGAGAGAGAAAAACCCGAACAACTCAGGTAAAAAGTCTTTATTGGCTAACCTTCAGTGTGATTGAACCCTACAGAAAGAATATACCTTTCTTAATAAGAAAACATGCCACAAAGCCTTCATTATCATCCTCCCACATGTACACTGAAGATATACCACCTTCATAATACCTGTAAAAAAGTGAACAAAACAGGTATATTGTTTTACAAGTTTGCAAGGCTTTTTCAGTCTCTAATCTCATGGATACTTTCTCTGAATGGAGTAGATTAAGTAGCCATCAAAACCATCACTAGATTTTAGAGGAGCTGTGCAGACGTCAAAAGCATGAAACACCACATATCATTATGTAACAAGCATGAGATAAATCTACATAATGCGTTTTAACAAAAGAGAGGGAATGAATCTCTCCAGAGCAAGTAGGCAAGCCTTTTGCAGATAAGGTGCTAACTATGTCTCCGTTTTAGATAACTCAAATCACTTATCAAATTAGTTTCACTACAGGATTTTCAAGTTGAACGAGGTAGGTGAAGAACCTCACTGGTCACGGTAGATTGCAAAGATTTCGTTGGCTTCAACTTCGAGCTTTCTTAATTCTGACGATGGGTAAAGAGCATCCTCTAGCGGAGGATGGTATTTATTTGACCAAGGTGACCTGCAAGAGTACAGATTACAACAACATCAAATAGCAATAAAGCTATAAACCAGAAGTACTTAAAGGACCCTAATTATCATAGTCCACAAGCTTCAAGCTCATAGCTCTGATCCAAAAACTATAGCACAGCCATCCAACGTTAACATCAATCAAGTATGTAAAGTCTAGAGGAGAAACGTATCTTGTTAAATAAATTTCGAACACAGGTCAAGTTTGCTCTCTAGACAATAATATAGAGAAAAGAATACCTGTAGGAATCTGCATCTCTATTGTACTCGCACAAGATGAAATCTTTCCTACTTTCAGCATCACGTAACACCTGTTGCAGTAAATGGAATAATATTACAGAGAACTTACATTTCTTTCACGCATGAAAAGAGGAGACGAGACAAATGGAATCGACTATGCTAAACCTATCAGATCATCTTCCTCTCTGAAATCTACATAACCAAGGCCTCATGATTCTCCAAACAAAACACTAACCAATAAAATCGATAGATAAACACGACTCCGGCTAAAAAATCACATCTCGAATTTCGACAGAGAGAAATACCTGGAGAGGGAGATCGACTTGAGAGAGAAGATCGGAAGAATGTTGAGGCAGGAGGCTGAGAAGTGCTGAGAGAGCCGTCTCCGATTGCTTCGGCGGCATTCTTCTGAGAAGTCCCAAAGCTGCTTCCATTTTTCAACCTCTGTTGCCGGAGAAATCTTCTCGCCGATGGATGTGAGAAGGAAGACGACCGGGGACAAACTGATCTTAACCGTATAACCAGAGTCTTAATGGACCGTCCTTTAATAACCCTTAAGGCCCATAATAAGGCCCACAATCTACCAAGCCATTTTACTGGTCCAAAACGGCGTCGTCGTGGACAGAATATTTGTGTTTGCTTCTGATTGAAAAAAAAAAACCAAATTCGTCGGACCGGCGAATCGTTTAGTCATGTCAATGGAGACGATGCCGGAGAACGACAGGGAGAGAGATCCACAGCAAGAGATTGAAGAGACTACTCCGTTGCTCGAAGATTCTCAACCCGATGGTGAATTGAGGTCGAGGACCGCGACAACGAAGGTGCCGGAGGTGGAGATTCATTTGTATCGGTGTGGAAAAGGTCCGATCGATGTGTTCAAGTCGAATCTCGGAGGTTGGGAGCAGGATCAGCTCGAGATTCGACCTATTCTTGAGAAATATGGGTTAAAATCCCTCTACGCTTTCAACGTCAAGAAAGGTCGCGCCGTCCCGATCCGATTTCACCCTAGGAATGGCCGGTCTGTGCTACCTTACAGGGATGGCGCCGTCATTTACATCGACGGTGAACCTCAGGTAATCTCTCTCTCTCCTTCCTTGAATCTTCTGATTGTTTTCGATTTTTGAGTTTTGACTTCCCCAAGAGGAAAAAGGAAAGAGAACGATCTCCCCATCTCCAGTTCTAGTTCCCATCTGATTTCTTGAATGAAGTATTTGAGATTCTGGTGAATTTCGTTATGTATACAAAGTAGTGTAGATTATATCTGTTGAACAAAACTTAGGGAGTCACGATAAAGAGTGTTGCAAGTGCAATGGTTCACAGTGTTATATGTGGATAAGTTGCGTTTTCCATCTGAGTCTCCTTTATCTGTTATTCATCTTCTTGGATAATAGAATTACTCAAGATTAGCTTTCTGGATTCATTTATGTTTATGATTTTCTTTTGCTTGTGCTCAGGAAACCACCTATATGTCATCAATAGTATAAGACTTCCTACGCTTCTTTGCTCTTCACATTGCCCTCTAGGATTTCAATTCACATGGACTCGGTGTCAAGGTTCCAATAAGTTGCAATTAACTGCGTGATGTGATTTATCTAATGGCATCACTTCTTGTTTTTCAGGATTCCCTGATCAAACCCATCACAAGAATCGTGCTCGGAGTCGTGATTGTTACGCTGTTAATAACGTTTCTATTGAAAGACCCTCCAGCGTGGATCAAGAACAACGTCTCCATTGGGAACTTTCCTCCGTGGGTGCTTGCGTGCATAGTAATAGTATTCACTCGAGTGAGGAAGAGAACCAGAGACTTCTTCAGGAAGTATGGCTGGTGATATCGCAGACCCTAACACTCGTCTCGCTTGAAATGTGGTCGGAATTGTAGTCTTTTCAACGACCATATATATATAGAGGTTTTCTTGTCTTTAACCCAACGAAGTTCCCTTCCTTGGTAACACTCTTTGTCTTTGATAAGCCTTGATGCGCCAAATTACTTGCTTTCAGAACCAAGAGAGAGCAAGCCTTTTCTTCCTTTGCATCTTGTTGAAATTTATAGTTTTTTTGCATTTTCATGTGTATGAGATGTGGTTTTGCCATTTTGATGGAAACTAATCTTCTGAAACCCAAAAGTTTGGTAAAGCTACATGCCTGTTCATATTTAATTTTCTCGTTAATCCTAATTATATTATTCTTGATAATAAAGTTACAATCTTATAAATAACTAGTGTCAGACCTGGGTTGTAGCTTTATTATCAAGAACTATATTAGGACTCGCCTTATACGCATATAAACAATCAAATATGTTGTATAAAATTGATAATTCGAGTAATTATAACTTGTATAATTATATTTTAGATTAAGATTCATGTTTAGTTATCCAATATAAATCTGAAATTTGCTCATTTTATGCATAAACCTAAATCTAAATAAAAGAAAATGTTCAAAAAAAAATAAAAATTGTTATAGAACTTAAAACTAAATATTTTTTTTTTGGTCAAAACTTAAAACTAAATCTAATTAATAAATAAACACCAATTTTTTCTTAACAAAATATTATCTTCTTAACATGGATTGTTTTTTGATGTGTTCGATAATTCTTTAATAAAGAATCCAATGATGAAAATTCAGATGTGTATACTTCAAACTTGAATCGTTACATTACAACAAAAATTTCCTAAGACACGCTAACAAACTGTTATTTTTTGTCAATTCATATATTTTGAATCTAATATAGAATTTATAGTTTACATGTATTTGATCTTATAGTTTCTACTTTTTTCTTACTTAACTTTTTTCTTTTTCATTTTATAGTTTCAATTTTGAAAAAAAAAAATCAATTCTTTTTCAATTTTTGTTATTTTGTTTCTTTAAAAAAAAAGTAATAATAAGAAATTTTAAATTATTACAGACACATATCACTATCTAAATTAACAATAACACATATTAAAATCAAGTGAGTTATAATAATTTTACGTGTTATGTTCACGTTGAAAACGTTCAGCTTTGTATAATAGGATAATATAATAAGGATTAATGAGAAAATTAATAAGGATTCATTCATTATCAAGAATAATATAATAAGGAATAATTCATGTTAATTTTTTTTCATTAATCTTTATTATATTATATTCATTTTTATTTTGTATGATGGTGTTTTTAGTAAAGAACATAATATTTTGTATTCTTACAACTATCTTAACCTGATCTTATAAAAGTTTATAAATTATTTAATTCTGTAACATTTTTATAACTACCTTATAAAACGTTTAAAAATTGTATTCTTTCAGCCGTATATTTGGAAGTTACACTGAAGGGGTAGGTGGAATTCATAAGACTGATCAGACTATTGCAATTAATCTCTATTCTTTTTCTTTCTTTTTTTGTCTTTGTCTCTGCTTTTTCATCTTGTTATTGTTCAACTCAATTTTCATCAAGAAGATCGCGGAATTGGCAGAATATTGCACATCTTGAGAGCGTGAAAGTATACCAGACATGTTTCAAACAGTGAACTGGTTGGTTCCTCTTGTGAAACAGTTGGAGCCATCGCCTCTCGAAGAAAATGTCGATTTAGAAAAAGACACTACGACTCTTATAAAAAAGTTTTCGAGATGGAAATTTCAAAATGGTGACAACATGTACGGTTGTCTATGGTAAGTTCTTCAGCTCAACTTTAATTACAAATCTTGTTTTCCTAAAACCTTCATTCCAAATTATTGCAGGTGAACCAAACTGTTTCAACCACCCTCTGTTATATAATCGGAGAGTTTTCTCTCCTCTTAATATGTCCACATCAACATAAATAAAAAATAAATAAAAAAAATATTTTAAATGTGCATTTATTTCATATATAACTACATTTATAAATATATTTTGAATTTAAACCAAAAATATCTAATACTAATCCTAATACAAATTTAGAATGTGATATGAATCAAAGAATAGAAATAAAATTTTAATAAAAAACAATTATACTTATGACTCTAAAAAAAATGATAAACTCAAATTTTAATCTTTTATCAGAAAGAATATAAAACTTGTCATACTAATACGGTGATTTATCCTTTACAAGCTTCAGAGGAAGATGTGGAATGCATTGACAAATATACACAGCCAGCATTTCACCATCATCTTTTAAAAAATCACAAAATTCAGGTTTTTTCTAATTTTATTAGTTGTTTAGTCATGTTTTGTTTTTGATAATCATTTTGTTTTTAAATTCGATACTTAAAATATTAATAATATTTGTTATTTAGAAAATTAATAGTTATTTTTTGTAAACAAATACAGGAAATGCTATCAGAAATTCCTACTGTGATCGAGAGGCTAAAGAAAAGCTCATGGCAGACATCGGAAGCACGGGTTTCCACGGTTCAATGTCCCATAGGAACAGTGCCAAGACGACGGCAGGAGGCTATTGTGGATGATGGGACAGACCCCAAAACCGGAGGTAATATGACTTTTACTCCTCGACACGAGGTATGTAAATATACATCTTTAACATATATACTCGGATCAAATAAGAAAATCGGAAACGAAGAAAAGAGCGGTTAAAGCGCTCCCACTGAGACCTAATTTTACAATCCTCTGATAAACCAACCCTAGTCTCTAGGCGAATCCCATGAGACGATTTCTGCAGAGTTTCCCAGTTTAGTGGCTCGAAATTTCATTCACTGACCCACAGTTTTTCGCCATTCCAACACCAACCCTTGTGTTGTTCCTCTCCTCGACCGAGTTACTTCCCGGTTCGTCTTCTTCTCTTCCGAGCCCGACTCGGCGCATGGTTCGAAAAGCGACGAGGTTCTTTCTAAAGAAGGTGACATTTCTGGAATCCAACTTTCTTTGCTTTGGTTCCTGTGAAAACGTAAAGCTTGAGGAAATAGGTTACATTTATGAACGAAAATGCCGACGGAGTTATGAATCATTCATGATGTGAGGGCATAAATATGCCTATGCAGATTACAATGTGTTTATAGTTTCTTAAGCCCCATTTTTTCATTTGGTTTTACAGAGCTGAAAAAGAGAATACAATGCTTTTTGGATGATGGAGATGAGGATGCATTGCCCGATTTATTTGAGGCAATGATGAATAGGAAGTTATCGGGGAAGCACGATGAAAGTGATGACGAAGTGATGGATGAGGTGCGCAAGTATCCAATCAACGATGCTCATAAGGTCGATGACACTGACTCAGATATCGAGAGTGATGGCCTGAGAGATGGTGATTCGTCTGATTCAGATGTCGAGAGTGATGGCCTGAGAGATGGTGATTCGTCTGATTCCGATATCGAGTTAGATGGCCTGAAAGTCTGCTCTCGATATCAAAATTGATGGCCTGAAGGTTGACTTGTCTGATCTCGATATCAAGATTGATGGCCTGAAAGCTGACAATTCGTCTTATTCTGACTCTGAAAGTGATTAACTTGGTAAGTTTTCGATTTCCCATGCTTGCACCATATGTAACTGGAGTTGCTTTTTATTTTTGGTTTGCAAACTGGAGATCATTTGCAAAGAGAACAATTCTTTGGTATTCGTACTTGTATAGGACTAAAAGGATATGCATATAGTTAGAGACATGGGAGATATTTTAGGACAGCTCTTGTTTNAGAGCTGAAAAAGAGAATACAAAGCTTTTTGGATGATGGAGATGAGGATGCATTGCCCGATTTATTTGAGGCAATGATGAATAGGAAGTTATCGGGGAAGCACGATGAAAGTGATGACGAAGTGATGGATGAGGTGCGCAAGTATCCAATCAACGATGTTCATAAGGTCGATGACACTGACTCAGATATCGAGAGTGATGGCCTGAGAGATGGTGAATCGTCTGATTCAGATGTCGAGAGTGATGGCCTGAGAGATGGTGATTCGTCTGATTCCGATGTCGAGAGTGATGGCCTGAGAGATGGTGATTCGTCTGATTCAGATGTCGAGAGTGACGGCCTAAGAGATTGTGATTCGTCTGATTCTGATATCGAGTTTGATGGCCTGAAAGATGTTGACTTGTCTGCTCTCGATATCAAGATTGATGGCCTGAAGGTTGACTTGTCTGATCTCGATATCAAGATTGATGGCCTGAAAGCTGACAATTCGTCTTTATTCTGACTCTGAAAGTGATTAACTTGGTAAGTTTTCGATTTCCCATGCTTGCACCATATGTAACTGGAGTTGCTTTTTATTTTTGATTTGCAAACTGGAGATCATTTGCAAAGAGAACAATTCTTTGGTATTCGTACTTGTATAGGACTAAAAGGATATGCATATAGTTAGAGACATGGGAGATATTTTAGGACAGCTCTTGTTTTGTGTCTTCCAACTTCTTATGAGAGACTATTTGAACTTTAGCAAGTGTTTCCTGCTTAATTGTATGTCTCAGACTTCTTTCTTGGCCCAAAATCTTTTTTTGTTATCATCCTGACCAACTTTATTCAGCTCCTATATAGAATTATTCGGGAATTAGACATGAGACTGTTTGATTCTATCTGTTACGATCCATCTGTGCAAAGTATGAAAACTTTGGTGGCTAATACCACACACAATATATGGATTCTATCATTGCCACCTTCTAAACAATCGTTTGAGGCTAATCTTTGTTTTATTCGTTGTGTGATTGTCTCTCATTGACCAATCTCTGTTAAAACATTGAGACAATGCATTTTGGTTGGTCTTTGGTTACAGACTTAGCGTACATCCCGAAGATTTTGAAAGGAAGCAACTACATAGTGAATGGAAACAGAACAGTTTTTGGTGCAAGTTGGCCGAAAGATCATAGATGTATTAGTATGTTTCTCTGACTAAGTTTATAATTAATATAATTCTAATATTAAACAACGTTGTCAATATGTCCGAGTGGTTAAGGAGATAGACTTGAAATCTGTTGGGCTCCGCCCGCGCAGGTTCTCGAACCCTGCTATTGACGAAATCCTTTTGTTATTATATTTAAATAACTAGTCTTACGTGCTCTTTTAAATTAACTTCGCAATGGCTACTTACGAAACGCAAATTTTTCTGAAACTTTTGTAATTTTTACTTGAGAAGAGTTCTCGTCATAAAGAGGACGAGAACTACGAATGTTTTTAAACTCGAGTAGAAATCCGAATCAGATCCCCCAAAAAATTAGAAAATCTGAACAAATGCGTACAAACAATCATCACGTTCAAAATCTGATCAGGTTCGTCTCATTTAACAACGAATAACGCATTACTCTCAAGTCTCACCTTCCTAGTTACAAAAGAATTGCATCACCACTAACTACAATATACTTCTTTACTCAAAAACTAAATCGTATCAGTAGGGAAGAAACTCACCGTCTTAGCAATATACCCTCCAGCTATTGCAAGCTCTGAACATACAGTGCCCGCTTCAAGAATCAACATATCAAGCAAGAGAGAGAGAGGCCGGGGAAACGATTTTTCCACCGAGAGAGAGCTCCTCATTTGATTTCCATGTGGATTCATCAGCTTCATTCCATGTGGCACGCAGGTCGAGATCTTCTGGATGTTCTAGATTTGGAGCCGGGCTCCTCAACTGGTCATGTGAAAGGGGATCGAACACCACAATCTCGTCAAGCCTCTTCAAGAGCTCTAGTGTGAAGTGCTTTCTAGTCACCTCCTGCATCGCACGTTCTCGAGCCACTTGCATTGACACATTCCCCGTCAGCCCTGAAAGAAGATGCTCTGCACCAAGGCTTGATGTCATGATTATCACCGAGTTGCTGAAATCGACCGTCCTCCCTTGGCCGTCTGTCAATCTACCATCATTTAACACTAGGAGCAACGTGTTGAAAACAGCAACATGGGCTTTCTCTACTTCATCAAAGAGTATAACACAATAAGGTCGCCTCCTCACATCCTCAGTTAATTGTCCTCCTTCCTCGTGACCAACATAGCTGATAAAAGGTGCAATCATGTAAGAAGATAACCTTCATAGAGAAAACATCTTGTCTTGAAAAGTAAAGGATTATGTACTTACCCAGGTGGTGCTCCAATGAGGCGAGAGACAGAGTGTTGTTCCATATACTTGGACATATCAATCTGAACTAAGAGGTTTTCGCCATCGAAGAGCTGCTCAGCAAGAGCCTTAGCGAGCTCGGTTTTGCCAACACCAGTTGGGCCAAGGAATAAGAATGATCCAGTTGGTTGCTGTGGCCTTCCAAGTCCTGCCCTTGACCTTAAGATCGCCTCAGCAACTGCATTTACCGCTTGATGTTGTCCCACAACCCTCTTGTGCAACCTTTGAGCAAGACGAATCATTCTCTCCTTCTCGTTCTAGCCAACTCTTGTCACTGGAATCCCAGTCCAACGGCTCACAACTGCAGCGTTGAGTTCCGGCCCAACATTTTCTTCAGAACTTCCCTCATGTTGGGCAATGGCAAATTCCAGTTCTTGGATTGCTTCAGATCTCATATCAGCAGCTCTTGCAAGTTCTTGGATTGCTACATATCGTTGACCATCAGCTTTTGCACGGTTATATCCCCGTTCTACCTCTTGCAAAGCAAACTTGAGCGTTTCTCTTTTCTGTTTAAGCTTTTGAATCTCATCAAGCTCTTGCACCTACAGATTCAACAATTCCAGAACAACCATATTTATCGAATATATTCAAAGGGCTATACACTAAAAACAGAAGAAAACTGTATCATACCTCCACATGTCGAGCTTTACTGGCTTTATCCTTTTTCCTTTTCCTTAGTTAACCACACAAAAACCATGTCATGCCAAGAACAAAATTATATGAAACCAAGACATCTAATCAAGATCATACCAGTGGTATCTTCTTCTTCTTTTTGTCCTTTCTCCAGAAGTTCTAGAAAGTTGAAACTTTCAAAAACTTTCATGTCCTTTGCAACGGAGTTTGGGCAGTAGACCACAAAGGGTGTATAACCAACATCTTGAAGCGCCTTTAGCATGTTGAGGAAGTCCTTGTCGCCCGAGATCATTACCACAGCCCCAGGTGGCAAAGGATCTTTGAAGAATTTCGGAAACTGTCGCATTTCTGATAGTATTTTAGAATCACTTGCTTGTTTGTGATCTTCATGTAGAATTGTTAAATCCACGCCTGAAGCCTGAGATTTGAAACACCTGAGCCCTTTTGTGACACGATTTGTGATCTTTTTCCGAACTACTAGGACCCTGATATTTTCCGGTGGTTGGAAACCCAAATCCACTAAGAATTTGTTGATCCATTCACCTACATTTCCAGCGTCAAATCGTTTGGGGACTGGGAAATTGTCCAAGTCCCACCACACGATTGAAGGCTGTCGAGATCCCTGCTAGAAGAAATGAAGAAACAAGTGTGAGCCAAATAGCCATGCTCATATACGCTTAAGATCAAAATCGTTCAAAATCAGAGACCATAGTTCAATCTACTGTTCATAAGGTCTTTAGAGTGAAAAATGTACTTTCAATATTTATCGCGATTCATTGCATCACAGACATATCACCCCCATCGACAACTTAAAATCAAAGTTATTCAAAATCAGAGACCATAGTTCAATCTACCCCCATCGAAAACTTTAAACCTGGATTAAATCGCAGGAATCGAAGTCAATCAGATTAAAACAAGAGATATAGAGATACGACGAGAGATAGAAGAAGAAAAGCCAACCCTAGATGAACTCTCCGAGGAGCCGCTATAGAGAGCTCCGGCGGAGACGATTTCGAGGTCATCCGACTTTCTATATTCAGAGACGGCACTTGGAGTCGCCATTTAAAGTCTGAAACACACCGAAGAAATGCGCGGGAGAAGAGATCGCGACGCCGGAGATCGGAGATACACCGAAGAAATGCGAGGGAGAGAGAGAGGGATTATGCTTTGTGGAGTCGCGGGAAAAACATAAATGATTCCAAATCTCTCCACATCGCGAGTCTTTTACCAACGGACTCATCTCGAGTCTTTACCGGTTAAGGTTTCTTAAGCATAATTTCGATTCAATTCGAGGTTTTCAAAACCTTACCAATACAAAATTACAGAACCAATCAAGTTTGTAGTTTTTTGGTTTAAATAAAAATATTCTTTCGATTTCAGTACGGCGGGGGTTTCAAAACTTTACCAAAACAAACCGAGATACAATAAATTGGTTTGGTTAGGTTTGGTTTGGTTCGGTTTAAACCAATTCAAAGCGAAATCTTATTATATAAAGCTGGATCTCTCAACGTGACCGTGACACGTAGGATAATTCTCATCGTGACATTTGTCACGGTTAATTAAGATTTTGACATGTGTCAATTTAATTTAAAAAGTAAAAATAAATTAAAGTAAATATTTAAAAAGGTTAAACTAAAAAACGCAATCTTAAAAAAAAAACATAAGAATAAGTAAGGAAAACTTATAACAAAGCAAAGTGACAAAAGGAAACTTAAAAGTTTATAATCTACAACAACAACCAAACTTAAAAAAGGAAAATTATAAATATACTCAAACTTAAAAGAAAAATTTCATGACATGTGTAAAAAAACCGGAAAATAACAATGTAATAATATAAACGTTCCTATAAGACAAAATAACAAAAAAAAATATTAAAATTTGAAATTTATTTTTGGAACCCTCTCATTCATATAAAGAGAATGTTTACCATGTTTATGGGTAATATGAATCAATTTCGAATTTTCTTAATTGAGAATTACAAAACATAATTTCTAGATAACTAATTATGAGTCTTAATTTAGAATCTAATTATACGGGTCATATTTACGCGAGTTATCAATTTAAGTGTCTAATATAGTTATTTATTCTTTAAAAAGGAAAAATAACATAAAAGGAAAAAGAATTGTGTTTTATATAATGGAAACTAATAACATTGAAAAGGTAAAGTAAGAGAAAAAAAATAAAAACTACCAAATAAAAGTAACAAAAAAGGAAAAATAATTGTGTTTTATATAATGAAAACTAATAACATTGAAAAAATAAAGTAATATAAAAAAATAAAAACTACCAAATAAAAAGTGTATATAAAGCTGAATTTCTCAACTTGAGCGTGACATGTAGGATAATTCTTACTTACGAGATCGTGACATGTGTCGTTGTTAATTAAGATCGCGACATGTGTCAAAGTAATAATATAAACTTTCCTATTGTTAGTTATTTATTTTTTAAAAGAAAAAAATAACAAAAACTGAAAAAGTAAAGTAAGAGAAAAAAAATAAAAATTACCAAATAAAAAGTGTATATAAAGCTAAATCTCTCAACTTGAGCGTGACATGTAGGTTAATTCTTATTCACGAGATCGTGACATATGTCGTTGTTAATTAAGATCGCGGCATGTGTCAAAGTAATAATATAAACTTTCCTATTGTTAGTTATTTATTTTTAAAAAATAAAAAATAAAAAAATAACAAAAAAGGAAAAAGAATTGTGTTTTATATAATGGAAACTAATAACATTGAAAAGGTAAAGTATGAGAAAGAATAAAAACTACCAAATAAAAGTAACAAAAAAAGAAAAATAATTGTGTTTTATATAATGGAAACTAATAACATTGAAAAAGTAAAGTAAGAGAAAAATAAAAACTACCAAATAAAAAGTGTATATAAAGCTGAATCTCTCAACTTGAGCGTGACATGTAGGATAATTCTTACTCACGAGATCGTGACATGTGTCGTTGTTAATTAAGATTGCGACATGTGTCAAAGTAATAATATAAACTTTCCTATTGTTAGTTATTTATTTTTTTTTTAAGAAAAAAATAACAAAAAAGGAAAAGATAAAGTAAGAGAAAAAATAAAAATTACCAAATAAAAAGTGTATATAAAGCTGAATCTCTCAACTTGAGCGTGACATGTAGGTTAATTCTTATTCACGAGATCGTGACATGTGTCGTTCTTAATAAAGATCGCGACATGTGTCAAAGTAATAATATAAACTTTCCTATTATTAGTTATTTATTTTTTTAAAAGAAAAAATAACAAAAAAAAAAAAAAGAATTGTGTTTTATATAATGGAAACTAATAACATTGAAAAGGTAAAATAGGAGAAAGAATAAAAACTATCAAATAAAAGTAACAAAAAAGGAAAAATAATTGTGTTTTATATAATGGAAACTAATAATATTGAAAAATTAAAGTAAGAGAACAAATAAAAACTACCAAATAAAAATTGTTAAATATAAAAAAATATTTATCTATGTAATTGTTATCGTGTGTTTGGTAATTCTGGAACTACCAAAAATTTCCATATAATAATAATTTGTTATCTATATTTTTAAAAAAATTATATTATTACATCATATAAAAGTTACTAAGTTTAGTAATTTGTATTATCTAAACCCAATGGACTTCTACAACCAGAAACGATGTGTGGATGGAAAAGGGCTTGTGTTACCTAGCCAAATTGTAAGTCTAGTAGTGGAATTTGTATAACTATATTGTGTTAACGTTACATAGCCAAAAGCGTTCCTTGCCCTTCTGCTGACTAGTGAGTCTGTTTAATCATTATTTTGTAGAGATATGTTAACTACTTTGAACGAATATTGACCTACTTCAACGGGGAAAACCAACCAGGCCGCAAGTAAGCTGCTTATTCATATACCTTAATATAGTACACAGTTGTGTATTGACATCGTACAATTCCTTTTATATAGGTGTATGCTTAGGGGATTCCGGCTCCATAGGTGTCCCTATTGGATCAGGCCATCCATCACCATTTCAGATCACAATGGTGAGTTGGTCGATCATTGTTTCATGACAACTTATAAAGCTTGTATCATGCTGAGCTAATATCTTCCTGTAACTTACATGCAGGTGTTCTCTTTACCACGAAAAAGCATCCTCGAACCAAGGATTTATCAGTTGGCCACTGTCTATTGCTATCAAATTTCGTTAAAGCCTTTGTGAATTCGCATTTTGTGGTTTAGTGGAATTTTCGTGCTTTTGCAGCCTGAAGACTTTTGGTTCAGTGCCCCAAAGAAAGGGGTTATGGTCTTTGTCCTACCCGGAGAGCCCGGTCTAACAGAGTTAGCTGGGGACTTCAAAATCCATTTTCATGACCGCCAAGGAGATTTTTACTGGTTTGGAAGCTAGTTCCTCATTATCGAAATCAATTGCCAATATACTTTTGCTTTTCTCACGAATTAGCTTTTTCTGTATTCTTATTCTCAGCTAGTTAAACACAACAATGATGGAAAACAGAGTGATTCTTAAAACCAGTGAACTTGACGGGTTTGACAAGGTAATTGCTGAATGCTTGACTTTGTGTGTTAAAGTCGAGGTTGGGCTCCTTCTCCATCAATTCTTCGGTTTGAATTGATATCCCTTTGTGTTTGGCCTTTGATCGAATACAGAGGAAGCTACCATCCCCTGGATTTATGGTCGAAGTTGTTCTTGCTGATATTAACCAAACAATCCCTGGAAACCCTATTTCTGAAACAGCCTCCAAGACACCCGACGAAACTTCAGCAGCTAATTCCTCCCCGTAGAGAGTGTCATACCGGTTCCAGGACATAGTAAAGAAACAGAGAACCCTGATAAGGACGATGTGTTCTCTGATAACGAAACAGACTCAACTCGTCCGACCAAAACCACATCATCGGCTTCTTCTCAAACCCCAGAATCCAAACAGAGCGCAGATGAAACCTCTGGTCTGGCTCGTGCGACCGAGAAAGTGTCTATTTCTGGATACAAGGGATCATCAGAGCCGGTGCAAGGAACGGTTAGCAAGGCTGAAGCGACAGAGAAACCCACTGGGTCTGGGGTCAACGCGTCAAGCTCAGAGAGTAGTGAGTTCAAGGTTATGGCGGCTGATGCATCTGTGTTCTCATTCGGAGATGAAGATGACTTCGAAAGCGATTGAAGAGTGATGATGATAAAAAGAAGGAAGATGTGTACATAAAAACAGGGAATGTTAAATCAATCACATGATGGAATCCATTCATTGTGTTGTGGTTTCGTGTATGTTGAAATCTATGGCCTTTTTGGCTTTTATACAGTATGGTTTTCTTCTTTTTATTTTAAATATTACTGCACAAAATTATACGTTGGTTGCTTACGTCTTTTGTATTTCGACTTTATTATTTGGAATCATAAAACAATATCAGTATTTTCACAGGCTTTGGCTTTGACATAATGATGGTAAAAAAATGTACTTGGCATATGTCTAGTGTTTCTTGTTACGTATTCCAAGAAAAAGCGATCTGCATGCTACCTTTACGTGGTAGCACATTTTGTTGGAGTGTAACCAAAATTACTAAAATAAACAAAATTACTAAAACTCACATGATCTAAAATATAACAATTGTTATTTTATTTCTTACCGACTTTCTGGTTTGTTTTACTATATTGTTGTGTATTGCCTATATTTTGTAAATAAAAAAGTGCCATTTCATATTACAGAAGAAAAGAATAATATTTCAAGATAACGCACAGCTTAATTGAATTTTCTACGATTGCTTAATTTTACTATCAATCTGCATAAAATTCTCTGTTTGCTCCGACCACCATTGTTTCTTCTGCTACTGATGAATCTTGCGGCTAAGCAGTCAGGTGCAAAAAGTCCGGTCGTCTGAGAAATTCTCTGTCACCACCCATCACAAGCATGTGGACTCCGATCTTGACTCGGCTAATGTAGTTAGACCTATAAGTCTGTCCCAAAACACCATCGACATTGTCGCTAAGGTCTTGAAACTTGAACCCTAAGTCGAGGTGAGCTAGACAGTCGTCTTCCTTCACCTCGTAGTCATGGATTCTTGAATCTTCCATTTATTAATGTTTTTTTGTAACAACATTAATGAACTTTTTGGTCGACCACTGAACCAAATAACTTCCACGTTTATATAAGTTTTAGGTCCGAGATATCTGATAATGTTATAAAACAAAAATTATGATGTGACATGTAACAGTTTGACTAACGTAATCAAAGTTAATGTATGTATTAGCCAAATTATGTTATTAAGCGTATGAATTGACAGATTTTGTAATTGTGTGTATCTGTACAACTCTATAGTTTATGTTCAAAGTTGTAATTCGTAACCTAAGGCTATAGCCTATAGTTGTATAAGAAAAGAGAGCCAAATTGGGCTGGACCGGGGTGGGCTAAATCAATCTGGTTTAAAACGATAACGAGAACGAGAACGAAACGGTCAATACTCAACCCCATGCCGGTCGAATAGTTACAATAAATAAATAAATGACAATAAATCATGTCATTTTAAATATTTGATTCTACTATTTATATTAAATTATTCATATTGAATTTTGAAAATTATTTTTTCATGCCTAAGGAATAATTTATACACGCTGGAAAAATAAATCTACAGCTTATAAATATTTTCTTCTATTTTTGAAAACATAGTAAGACTTTGATTTTGTTTTTCTGTTTTTGTCTTAAATTTTATAAATTAATTGTATGTTTAAAACATTATACTGTTGGCAACAAAAGAAAGTTTTATAAAGAGTAGGTTATGAATTTCATATTATACAAAAAGTGAAATAGTTTTAAGGAAAAGAAAACTAGAAAGGATCGATGTCTCTTTTTTTTGTCAGACTGATTAGAGAAAATTTGTTTAATTTACAAACAGTATCAGTAAGTAGTATGTTTAGAAACTAACTTTACTAATTACGGTATATTATTATGATAGTATGCAGAAGTATGTACGTATGCCGCACATAAACTATACGGAACCAAAGCAACAATAAACGTTTGGGATCCGATGGTTGAAGACATAGAAACCGAGACAACAAGCATGCATCTCTCAAAATTGGATTACCTCGGGAGACTTTGAGACGAATGATCTCAATACCATTGAAGTTGGATGGCAGGTTCGTTTTATAACATATGAGTTTGTATTGTTATTACTCTCCTAATCATTCAATTGAATCAATTATATCTATATATATATATATATATGTGTGTCTAATACAACAATTTATTTAATTATTCAACCATTTAGGTATCTCCGGGGTTATATAACGACAACAAACCAAGATTATTTGGACGGTATGTCTGATCTTTATTTCATTATCAACTTTATCTTTATTTTATTATTATTAATTCGAAATTTCAAAGTTTTTTTTTTTTTTTGAAGTTAATTAATCCATAGTAACACTATACGTTAATTAAAGGGAGTATTAATATAACTTTTTTTTTTTAAAACTCTTAATGGGCTGTAATCTTGTAATCTTGTCTTAGGCTAAAACTTGATTTTCTTGGTTCTCTGTGTGATGGGCTGGCTAGTGTTCTAAAATAACACAGTGGGCAGTGGCTAGTCTTTCATAAAATAAATAAGTTGGTATAAATGTCCAGAGAAAGATTCTAGCGTGTATATGTGCATTATGCAAATCTGTTTCATATTTGGTCATTTCGCTTCTTAAAACAGATTTGCATCTTATGGGATTTCGCTTCTTAAACTTCTTAAATATGTTTCTTAAACTTTGGTCAATCCTAACACAAGTTTAAGAAACAGATTTAAGAAGCGAAATCCCATAATCTCCAACATTAAGTATTTTTCTTCTTAAACTTGCGTTAAGTGCCTTATCGATGGTGGAGAATAATGTTGGGGGTGACTTATACCCTTTTTTTTTCTTTCAATGAGAAGATAGATGTAATTGTAAAATAGAAAGCAAAACAAAAGCGAAGGAAAAGAAAAACAAAAGCAAAAGAAAAGGGGTCTTCTAATTGAGAAGATCTATCGACCTGATTAGTTATTCAGTTGATTCGTTATTGGAACAGATAGCAATAACAAATCAACTAGGACGTTATTGGCCACTAACCACTCGCTCGCCAGCCACTCGGGCTCCGTGTTTCAAGTTCGTTATCCTAACCGTCCCCTCTGCTCCACTGGGTGCCTGGCATCTTATGGGATTTCGCTTATGATGCGTCGTCCGGTTTCGTAAGAAACTGGTTAGGCGACCATTTCACTACAAGAAAATATGTCGTTTACAACGGACAGAATCAATGTAAAATCGATGTAAAACAGACTTTGGGACGGATTAGCGACGATTGCCAAATTGTCGTAAAATGATCGTCGTAAATCCGTCGTAAAACCCATGACGAATACAAATCGTCGTAAATAATCCGTCATAATGTCGTTGTAAAGTTAAATCGATTTTACGACGAAAGTCACCTCGTTGGTATTTCGTTGTAAAGACGTCGCAACATTACATCGATTTTACATCGATTTCTCAAATTTTTAAATTGGTAATCCGTCGTAAAATCGTCGTAATATTAGGATGTACATTCGTTGGTAAACCGATGTAAAATTAAATCGATGTAAATTCGTCGTAAACTGTAGATCGATGTAAAATCGATGTAAATTCGAATTCGATGTAAAATCGATGTATAAATTAATAATTAATATATATATATATATATATATATTCGTATAACTTCGTATAATGTATGCTATACGAAGTTATTACGCTTATGATGCGAGCCGAGGCACCAGCTCTTTCGGCTCGGATTTTCTCGCCATTGGAAGTTTCAATCGAGATTCTGAGGTGATTTCCTGTAGGCTTGGCGGTTCACAGCTATGTTCTTTGATCCGACCGAGGTGGGTCGGACAAGGGTGGCTTCAGTGCCGCGGGTGTTACTTCTACAGATGAGCGCAATGGTGGCAGTACTCTGTTAGCCAAAGTGGTCTCGGGTGTGGAGAAGTAGAGGATCGTCAGTCTGAGGCCGAGCCTTCTTGTGAGGTCTTTTGGAAGTGTGTCAGAGCCGAGGTTGTCAGCTGGCCAGTCGTTGGTCCGACCTCCCGAGATCAGCGTCTTGACTTTTTCCGATATGATTTTATTCAACT
>PKMM01046243.1:182652-204175 GCA_002933915.1 Eutrema heterophyllum | reverse complement strand
CTCTTCATATATCTCGTCCATCTGGGCTGTGGTCAAAGCCGCAGTGGATTGGACCGAGCTACCGCCAGGTGATAGCTGCTGAGAGACTTGAGTTTGACGCTCGGCGATCCTTGCCTGGACGTCATTGTAGACCTTCTCCGCTCGAGGATCCACAAAAGAGCCGTCTTTCTTTTTGTGAGTTTCCTCAAAAACTCTGGTCATTGGAGGAAATTCGCCTCCGTTTGCCTAACCAAACGATATTCCAAAAAAAAATAAACGGTTAATGGTTAATTTTAATTAATAATAATTAAAATCACAAAAAAGGAAATTAACGGAAAACAATTACCATTTGAAGGCGCCTTCCCGCAAAAGATGTTTGACCCGAAGTATGCGGCATAACCGCCAGAAGACCGTCTGGACCGACAGTGTTCCGAGAAGCCGAACACTTAGCAGCCACTTCCTGCGAATGCGGATTCATCCAGTAGGTCTTCAGGCCGTTCCAAAGTTCGGAAGACATGTATGGGGGCTTTGCCTCATCGCTATTAACCTCCCACTTCCTCTTCCAATCGGAGACGGTATTGTTGAGCCGCAATTTTCCCTTCTTCTTAAACTGCGTCTTCACCATCTCGTTGATCCCAATGTCCCAATGCCATTTTTGCTATAAAAAACCGACAAAAAAATGAGAAACGATATCATTAAATAAAAATAATTAATTCTCGAAAAAAAAAATATATATATTACCGCAAAACATTTGAACCACGTCTCGATAACATCATCCGGAACCGCAGACCAGTTGTGGTGAGGCTCCTCGAAATAGGCTTTAATGGTGTCAGACACAGTCCGGCTGACTTTGTTACTTCCTTAAACCTGAAAAATAAAACTACAATTATCAGTAAAAAAAATAATTACCAAAAAAGAAGAAAAAAATAATAATATTACGTACCAAAAAGTGTTAGGCGGCCGTCGCGGATCTAACCAGGGTAAACCATCATGACCCGGCGACTGCAATATATCCCCGACCGTCAATTCCGCATATAACAACGGAGGTCGAGGTGCTGGTGCAGGTGGAGGTGGCGGCGGCGCCGCTGGTACGGACCCAGAATCCGGAATTGCGGACGGTGTGGCAGAAGATGACGGGACCTCCGACGGTCCCGAATCACCGCCCATAAACTGGCGATAGTGAGTTGTACGTGGCGCCATATATATCTACAAAATTATTAAAAATTAATTAATGAATATTAACAATATAATCTAATAATTCCCGCAACTATCTAATTCCAATCCTATCTAATTACAATCCTACATAATTCCAATCCTATCTAATAATTAAAATTGTATATCTAATTTTTTTAAAAAAACATACCTTAGAGAGAGAAAGAGGGCTTGTAGAGAGAGATGGAGATTGTGAGATTATGAGCGAGGAAGAGAAATCTGGAACGTATATATAGAGTTTGTTGCCGTCGTAAATTCGATGGTAAATTACGACGGATTTACGACGGATCCGTCGTAAATTCGTCGTAAAATTGAAACACGCGGGAAATTAATTTCCCTATACGCGGTAAAATTAATTTTCATTACGACGGATCCGTTGTAAAATCGTCGTAAGTTACCATTGAATTTACGACGGAGCCGTTGTAAATTCGATGGTAATATAAGAAATCTATACCCTAAACCCTAAATTACAATATACAAATCCGTCGTCTATTAACGAAGTATATTTGTGCACCCAAGACTTCTCAAAGTAAACAACAAATTCAATAACGACGATTGAATCTAATATATGGAAAATTTCCTTATCTTACATAATAATGTATAGCGTTCCTTCTTATAAGTTTATTCAAAACATGGATGATGTATATAAAGGAATTGATTTTTCTGATACGGGTAATATTTTTATACAATGAGTAAAGAACTTATGTAAAACAAGCTAAACGATGAAAAACCAAACCTATACAACATATTTCAACCCTAAACCCCAAACCCTAAAATTTAGGGTTTAGGGTTTACGACGACATTACGACGAATCAGGCTAAAATCGTCGTAATGTCGTCGTAAATCTTAAACCAGAAAATTTTAATTACAGTTAAGGGTTTACGACAACATTACGATGATTTTAGCCTGATTCGTCGTAATGTCGTCGTAATACTGATAATCCGGAGATAAACGGAGATGAGACCGAAAGGACTCCCGGAGGTCTAATATTACCAACCCATCAAAATTCATGGGTTTGGGTAATATTCGACCTCCGGGAATCCTTACGATCCCATCTCCGATTATCTCCGGATATTTTCTGATTATCCCATATTCGGTATTTTTATTATACAAATTAAGCAATTACAAAAAGTAAATCAATCAGATTAATCATCATCTTCGTCGGGTTCATCATCTTCATTGGGTTCATCATCTTCAGGTTCATCATCATCGTCACTCTCTTCAAACTCATCGGAATCACCTTCTTCTTCTGTGTCGTCAGGTAGATATTCAAGTTGCCTGTTTCGGGGATCAATTAGAAGAACGTTGTCCGTAATCTCTGGTTCTGTAATGTGATGGCAAGAATCTTGTTGCATTGGACGATCGTCAACACCAACAATTTTACCCCTTCGAGCTATTTTAATAACCGATAACCATGTGGGCCCAGTGGTTCGAACTCGCGGATATGGAACGAACGTTACTTGTTCTGCTTGTGAGGTTAGGATAAATGGTTCAAACTTGTTGTATCGTCGTGATTTGTTGACGTCGACCACACCAAATGGGTTAATTCGCACACCTCGACCGACTGTTGGATCGAACCAATCACATTTGAAGAGAACGCATTTCATACTAACCAAGCCGGGGTACTCCACTTCGATTATTTCCTGCAACACCCCATAAAAATCTATTTCACCCCTAACACATACTCCGTAGTTGGTAGTTGCCCGACGAACGCCGTACTTGTATGTATGAAACACATAACCACGGGTGAAATACATGGGTGCAGTCGTTATCTTCCCGAGGGGGCCTTGGAGTAACTCATGAAACCATATTGGATATGCGGGGTCGCCATGATCCACCTATAAAAGGCATATCGATAAGTGTGCATGTTAGATTGAGTATTGATCTAATTAAATGAAATATTTATAACTATATATATTACTTACTTGCGTCTTCAACCACTTAGCAAAGTGACGATCTTTACGATCGTTTATTTCATCATCTGAAACGCCTTCAATGCATTCTCGCACTTGAGTAACAAATAAGCTGCAAAATACATTATAATTAATATATAATGAATTATATATAATTGATTATTAATTAGTGGATAATTAAATAGTAACGTTACGTACCTCTCGTAAGGACTCACTTCCTCGCAGTTTAGGAGGATGTACGTATGTGCGTTGTGCCTATCATTCTCGTTAGACCACCAAACTTCCTTCAATTTTCCACTAAGACGACCGATTGGTGAGAAGATGTCTGGGACACCCTCTACTGCATAAGTTCTTCCCACACCACCATCATCATATCGTCGGGGAGCCCGTTTGCGTGTGCGGACTTTTGTAGCGAAATAGTATGAAGTGAAGTGTGAAGTTTCTTCTGTCAAACTTCCCGCAACAATTGATCCTTCAACCCTTGCTAGATTTTTAGCCTTTCCCTTTAAATGTTTCATGAAGCGCTCGAATGGGTACATCCACCTAAACTGAACAGGCCCGCCTAGTTCTGCTTCATGAGGGAGATGAATGGGAAGATGTTCCATAACATCAAAAAACGCCGGGGGGAATATCTTCTCCAAATTGCACAACAATATTGGAATATTAGCAGCCAGCTGTGCAATTACATCTTCTGACAACGTCCGTGTACTAAGATCCCGGAAAAACGCTCCGATGCCTGCACAATCAAAATTATATATTAATGTAATATTTGAACATATATATATATATATAATTAAAATATATCAGCAATTTTATATGTGATGATACGGTGTATCTTACCTCCAATTGCTTTATGAACATTTCCTGGAAGGAGTTCGGCAAATGCGAAAGGAAGGAATCGTTGCATAAACACGTGGCAGTCATGGCTCTTCATCCCTGAAAACTTTTGTCCTTTCTCAACAGATTTAGCAAGATTAGATACGTACCCATCAGGAAACTTCACGTCAGATGAAACCCAATTGAACAACGATGCCTTTTCTTCTGCACCCAACCGAAATATAGGATTTGGTGATTTCCCATTGCTCATTATGTGCAACTCATTTCTGTTGCAAATATCGAGCAAGTCCAACATTGACTTTCCGCTGTCTTTGGTTCTTCCTTTCACGTTTAACACTGTATGCATGATGTTATCAAAAAAGTTTTTCTCAATGTGCATGACATCAAGATTGTGTCTCAACAGATGATCTTTCCAATACGGAAGTTCCCAAAAAATACTTTTCTTGTGCCAATTGTGATTGACTCCGTATCCATCAGGCATATTAGCCGGCGTGTGCCAATTTCCCCCACGAATCACCGTTTCTAGTCCCCTAAAATGATCTATTTGCGCTTCTAGATCTTCTCCAGATAGATACGCTGGTGGGGGACACGCACGATTTTGTTCTTTCTAAACAACCGCTTGTTTAAATTTGGTGGGGGGACACGCACACATCGTAAAAAAAAAATTCCTCGAACAGTCATATGTACGAACTCTTATATACCACAACTGTTTCAACTCATTTATGAGAGGCTGCAAAAACACATCAAGGGACCTCTTTGAATGATTGGGACCAGAGACTAAAATATTCAGGAATAGAAATTCCCTTTGCAAGCACATATCTGGGAGAAGGTTATAAGGCGTTACGATAACTGGGCACAAAGAATATTGCCTACCAGACATACCGAATTGACTAAATCCATCAGTGCAAAGACCAAGATACACATTTTGCTTAGATTTATCAAAGTCTGGATGTACCGTGTTAAAGTGTTTCCAAGCTTTTGCATCTGACGGGTGAGTCACTTCTCCTTCTCTCTATGAATGTTCTGCATGCCACCTCATCGATGCAGCTGTCCTTTCAGATTGATACAATCATTTCAACCTATCACTTATAGGAAGATACCACATCTCTTGGTACGGTATCTTACTACGCCCAGAAGTTTGCGGCCTAAATCTCGGTTTTTGGCAAAATCGACATTCCTGCAGCTTATCGTCATCTTTCCAAAAAAGCATACAATTGTCAACACATACATCTATCATCTCAGAAGGCTACCCAAGACTAAACACCAACTTATGTATCTCGTAGTATGTTTCAGCAGCTAAATTATCCTCTGGCAAATACTCTTTAATAAGGTCAGCCCAATCATCCATGCAAACCTCAGCTAAGTTATGATCAGTTTTAATTGTCATCATCCTAGCTGCTAACGACAATTTAGACTGGCCTTCTCTACATCTATCGTAAAGCGGCTGATTTGCAGCGCCTAGAATATCATAAAATCGCTTCGCATCTACGTTGGGTTCCTCAATACTATTATCAGCATTTGTTTCATGAAATGCATCAGTAACCATGTCATGCATCCTATCATGATCTTGACCCTGATCATATTGACCATGATGATGATAACTACTAGTACCCTGATCATTTAATTCATCAAAATCTACATGACCTTGATAATTACTACTACGATCAGCTTGATTTCTTTCAAAACCCTCTCCATGTTGATAACAAACATAATATTGCGGCATAAACCCTCTATTTAGTAAATGCTTGCATTTACGACAAGGACAGAACATCTTACCGCTTTCCAGGGTTGTTTGCATATTTCCGGCCTGATACATGAATATTTCAAGCCCCTCTTTGAATTCGTTCGTCAACGCTCCCTCCGAATCTTTTTGCGTATACATCCATCTCCGTAGATCGTATATAGACATTTTATAAAAAAAAATTTATAGTGTGTTTTTTTTTATTAGTGTTTGTTTTTTTTTTTTGAAATTTACGTTTGAGTCACGAATGTATTTATAGAAATTTTTCAAAATTACCAACGGATTTGCATCGGATTTACGACGTATATTTTCGATGTAAATATATTAGGTGAACCTATTAAAAAACGTGTTCTACCTAACTGGAAACAATCGACGTCTACTCGTCGTTAATTTACATCGAATTCTTATCGTTGTAATATCGATGTAAAATTACATCGATTTTACAACGTAATTTGCGAAAGTGATATTCGTCGTAAATCCGTCGTAATGTTACATCGAGTTTACGACGAATTTCAAAATCGTCGTATAATCGTTGTAATGTCGTCATCAAATTACGACGATATTACGACAACACATTTTTACGACGAATTTACAACGAATACATAATTCGTCTTAATTTCGTCGTAATGTCGATGTAAATTTACATCGATTTAAAATCGTCGTAAAATTTCGTTGGTAATTGACTGTTTTCTTGTAGTGTTTCCACATCAATTGCATAAAATGCAAACATCTATTTCATAAGAAAACACAAGAAAATGTTCCATACTAATGGATTCGAGTCCATAACCATGGTTCCAATGCACGAGATCTTGTAGCACTTACCAATGAGGCCCTATCAAAGGTTTTTTCTTTCTTTAACTAACTACAAAGATGATGGGTTTTTCACTCTATTTTCTATATAATCTCGAAAGAAAAAACCTAAAACCTAGAAAGGAAAATGGAAATTTAGCTCTCAGACAAAGACGAACGTAGAGGCTTCTCATCACTCTCGTTGGTGCGATCGATCATCCTTTCTTCTCTTCTTTCTATTTCTTGAGAAGGAAAGAAAGAGGATGGGGGAGGGGGGAAATCTGCAAAAAAAATTGTTTGTTGTAAAGACAAAAAACCTAAAACCTAGAAAGGAAAATGGAAAGTTAGCTCTCAGACAAAGACGGACGTAGAGGCTTCTCATCACTCTCATTGGTGTGATCGATCTTCCTTTCTTCTCTTCTTTCTATTTCTCGAGAAGGAAAGAAAGAGGATGGGGGAAGGGGAAAATAAAGAACGAAGTAACTAGAAAGGTAAATACGTAATTATCTTGAATATATTAACTATTTCTTGATTTTCCGATCGCCTGGAATATTAGGATTTGGGTCCCTTTCGTGGGCAAGACATCAAGTACATGTATCTTTACCGATTAACCAATTTCTAAATGTTGGAGTCGATCCTAAAGAAATACCACTTCCTCATGAATTTATCTTGAGTGGATCTAGAAAGATATGAAAGATTTCCCTCCAAACCGTACATACGACTTTCATCGAATACGGCTTTCCACATAATTCTATATGCTATTGGAGGCTTTTCATAATTTTTTGGGTTCTTTTTTATGAATTTGATAAAGCTAAATAGACATATCTAAAAATTCATTTCGGATAATTGAACCTTCTTTAGTGGAGTCCGTGCCCCTCCGTTCCAAAGGCGTTCCTCGAGGAGTACAAGCCAAAAGGTGCCATAGTCGTCGCAAAGGTTCAAGCAAGGAGGAAGTAGGTGGACTGGAAACTGAACTACCGTTTGGTTCTGCCAAAAAAAAACTTTCTTTTTTTTAACCGATTTTGAAAGAATTAAAAAAAAAAATCAAAAAATGCAAAACTAAGAAAAACAAAAGCAATAAAAATGTAAATGAGAAAAGAGAAAAGAGAAAAAAAAAAAACAAGAAGTTGGAGTGGGTCAATCTATTTTTAACCAACTATTTCTTTGTTTAGCAACTTTCAATTGACTGCGAGAGGTGAGATTTTGGGAAAGCAAATATCAAGATGTCAAATATGAATGGGTGGGGAGGCAAAACAATAAACCTGCAGGTTGTTTGGCCAAGTATTTTAATAAAGTAAATGTTAAAAAAAAAAAAAACGAGTTGATGATTTTATATTTTCATCTACAAAATAGGTATGTAAAAACTTAAACAGCAAAAAGATACAATTTAATTTGAATTGACCGTATTGTTCCAATACATCAATAATCTAACATCCAATATTAAAATTGAAAGGCCGCCAAAAAAAAACCATTGAAAGTAAATAACTAACTGCCTACTATTAATATGTTAACATATTTGAAATGATATCCACGTTGAATGTAAGAATTTTTTTTTATTAAAACTCACGTTGAAAATCCCAACACTAATATTTAAACACAATTGTCGAGTAAAAATACATGTTTTTTCTTTACAAATCAAAGATGGCTTAAGCTAGTGGGTAAATAAGAATTTGATCTATTGATATGTAGAATTGTTAAAAAAAAAATGAGAACTTTGCTCTTAGAAATTTATTTTTTTCAGAAAACTTTAATGGATAATAAAATAGATTGCTTAAAAACTAAAAACAAAAACTACTCTAAAATCTACATATATTCTCTCCTTTTTAACATCTTATATTATTATATTAAACAATCAAATGTATATTAAACAGTAAAATAAAAATACAAAGAGTTAATAAGTCAAATCGGCAAAATATTGTAAATATAAAATATATTACATTATCTTTATAAGCTTTTCCTTAATAAAATATCAACGACACTATTTCTCTTTGGTTGACATGATCCAATGAACAATTCGAAAGCTTCGACATCTAATGCCGAATATTAAACATCTAATTCCTAACTCAGTGTTATCTTCTTTTCTATTGATCAAATTTGTCAATTCCAAATTATCCTTTTCAAACCATACGCCTCTTTTATTTATATTCATGGCCTTATTCTTGGAATCTTATTATTATTTTTTAATTTGTCGTAGATTTTGTACGGCTCTTCTGAAACGTATTTGGAATGATATCCACATTGGATGTAAGAACAAAGCTATTATAGCTCACGTTGAAGATCCCAACACTAATATTTAAACACAAGAGTCTAGTAAAAATACCTGTTTTTTCTTTAGAAATCATAGATGGCCTTAAAACTAAGTGAGTAAATAAAGAATTTGACCTAAATTTTCGTATATGCTATCAAGACTTTGTCCGCATATAAAGTGGTCAGATCATAAGCAACGCAAAAATAGGATATAATTTGATTTGGTTTAATGAATTTCCTCGTTATTACCAATTCGTATAGATGCACAAAAAAAGGCGACAAAAAAAAAAAAAAAAAAAACATGAACCTAGACCAAAACGGGGACACGTGGCATCCACATATACGTCCTTAGCTCAGTTTACACAAAAAGCCCATAATGGGCCCACACACAGGGTCCACGTAAAACTCGGTCAAAATCTGAAGAGACACATCAGATCGAACTCCGATCCGTAGGGACCGATTCGGTTAGCGAATGTATAAATACCCACAACTCATTCTCCACTCTAATTTACTCCTCTCGTTTCTCCGGAGTAACCAAAAAAGGAAAAAAAAATCAAATATCTAATAAAAAAACCTCCCAAAATATTTGCACAAGATTAGAATTTCGGAAAATACACAAACAGAATCTCTCTGTCTTGCCCTCACGCAAAAAAAAAACCCTAGAAATCAGCGTTATGGCGGCGGCGGTTGCATCTGGAATTGCACCGACGGCGATGGTTGATCAAGTCCCTCATCAACCTGCAGCGGTTACGGTTGCGTCCCCTCATTCGACTCCGTTTCCGGCTGTGACTCAGGTAGCCGCCGCGGCTGCAGCGGCTGCGGCGGCGGAGGCGTTGCAAGCGCACCCAAACTCGTCGCTCTACGTCGGAGATCTAGACCAAAGTGTCAATGAGGCGCATCTATTGGATCTCTTCAATCAAGTGGCTCCAGTCCAGACAGTTAGGGTTTGTCGGGACTTGACTCGCCGATCTCTTGGATACGCTTACGTCAATTTCGCTAATCCTGATGATGGTATTTACAATCTCTCCACGCACTCAAATTTTCAAATTAAATATTATTATTATGGATATGGATGATTTAAAAATTGTTTCATATATTAATCGTGATTTTGATTTGATCAGCGATGCGAGCGATGGATAGCCTTAACTACACTCCGATCAGAGACAGGCCTATAAGGATCATGCTCTCGAACCGTGATCCGAGCACGCGGTTGAGCGGAAAAGGCAATGTTTTCATCAAAAACCTCGACGCATCGATCGATAATAAAGCCCTGTTCGATACATTCTCGAGCTTCGGGACTATTCTCTCTTGCAAGGTAGCGATGGACGTGGCTGGACGGTCTAAAGGGTATGGCTTTGTCCAGTTTGAGAAAGAGGAAACTGCTCAGGCTGCTATAGACAAGCTTAATGGGATGTTGCTTAATGACAAGCAAGTCTTTGTGGGCCACTTTGTCCGGCGTCAGGACCGGACTCGCGGTGAGAGCGGTACGGTCCCGCGTTTCACAAACGTTTATGTCAAGAATCTCCCTAAAGAGATCACTGATGATGAGCTCAAGAAGACGTTTGGGAAATATGGAGATATCTCTAGCGCGGTTGTGATGAAGGATCAGAGTGGAAACTCGAGGTGTTTCGGGTTTGTGAATTTCGAGAGTCCTGAAGCTGCTGCGGCTGCGGTTGAGAAGATGAACGGTATTAGCCTCGGGGAGGATGTGTTGTACGTTGGGAGGGCGCAGAAGAAGTCTGAGAGGGAAGAAGAACTGAGGAGAAAGTTTGAGCAAGAGAGGATAAGCAGGTTTGAGAAATTGCAAGGATCGAATCTGTATCTGAAAAACCTTGATGATAGTGTTAATGATGAGAAGCTCAAGGAGATGTTTTCTGAGTATGGGAACGTGACCTCGTGCAAGGTTTGTTCTTTATTCTAATACACATGTTAAACGAGTCATTAGGGTAATGTTACATAGACTGAACGAAGATGTTTTGTTTGTGGTCATATTAGGTTATGATGAATTCACAAGGTTTGAGCAGAGGTTTTGGTTTTGTTGCTTATTCCAATCCTGAAGAAGCTTCAAGAGCTGTAAGTTTCAAACTAAATTCACAATTTTCACATTTATGCACATATATTTCAATCACACTAACATGCTCATTGGAGATTATGATTATGCAGTTGAATGAAATGAATGGTAAGATGATAGGAAGGAAACCTCTCTACATCGCGTTGGCTCAACGCAAGGAAGAGAGACGAAATCACCTTCAGGTTATTAGTCCTCTCTATGAACCTTAAATGTAATTTTCCACTTGAATTTTGTTGTGACACTGATTCTCAAACTCTCTTTATGTTTTCACTTGTTCCAGAACCTGTTTTCTCATATGAGACCAGGTGGGGCAGTTTCGGTAATGCCATCAGCAATGCCTGGGTTACATCATCACCCACCTGGAGGTCCAATTACGGGACCACACCATCCTATGTACTTAGGCCAGAATGGTCAAGGTCTGGTACCGTCACAGCCTATGGGGTATGGGTACCAATTTCAATTCATGCCTGGGGTGCGTCCAGGTGCGGGTCCGGCCAACTTCATGATGCCATACCCTCTTCAAAGGCAAACTCAGCCTGGTCCTCGCGTTGGGTTCAGGCGTGGTGTTACTAACATGCAGCAGCAATTCCAGCAACAACAAGTATGTAATTTTTTATCCTGATCAGCGCTATGGCTATTAGAAGGTTTGTTATCTTCAACTTGGTTGGGGCTTGTTGTTTATGTTGAACTGGCAGATTATGCAGCAAAATGCAAGCTCGGGAATGAGATACACGGGAGGCGCGGGTAACAGGAGGAATGGAATGGATGCATCTGCTCCACAAGGCATCATGCCTTTGCCATTGGATGCATCTGCAATCTCTCACAATGCTTCTCAACACCCACATAAGCCTCCACTCCTCCCAATTTCTAAGCTCACCTCTGCCTTGGCTCTGGCTAACCCCGCAAATCACCCACAGGTTTTGCCTCTTGTGATTCTCTTATGTATCTCATCGGAGGCTTGCATTAGGTTAGATTTGTTAATAATGTCTTTACAATGCCAAGCTAAATAAAGGGGATTGTGAATTAATGACAGATGCTTGGGGAGCAGCTTTACCCACTTGTGGACAAGCAGGAGCCAGTTCATGCAGCCAAAGTGACTGGGATGTTGCTGGAGATGGACCAAGCCGAGATCTTGCACCTTCTCGAGTCACCTGAAGCACTTAAGGCTAAAGTTTCTGAGGCTTTGGATGTTCTCAGGCTCTCTGCTAATCCGCCAGCTGTGTCTTCCGTTGATGACCAGTTCGCTCTCACTTCAACCGAGTGAACTCATTTTTAACTCAAGACAATATTTATTCTGGCTTTCTTAGACCATCTCTCTAAAACCTTTAGGATCTCTATAATTAGCTCTCTTTTTTTCCTCCTTCGCAACGTTAGTTTGTTTTGAGTTCTACTTTTAGCATTTTTCTAGTTTTCTTTGAGACTCTTACTCTTAGCAGCATCTTATCTAGATTTGTTATGAGACTATCTACTCTTTTGCACCTTCTCTAATTTATTTTTGCAAGTCTTTATTCGTTATCATTTTTCTAATAATCTGCAGCCTGGTTAAACAGAATACACTATCTCTTATAACATGAAATCTGGATGTATTTCGTCATCTACTATCTGGTATTTCGAACTTGTATCCTTAGTTGCTCTGTCCCATACTCCGTCATCATCATCCTTCGAAGCATCTTTTCCACTAAATCGTGGTGCTGCTGAGTGTTCTCTTTCGTCATCTATCAAGTAAGCGTCCCATTTCGAAGTGGGCTTAGTAACTCTTGCTGGCTCTAGATTTCTCTGTTCTGTATCCTTCTTCCTCGACATTAATTCATCTGCACATTCGAAAGATAGATGATACTGAGTAAAATAAACCATTCAGCCCTTTAAACAGATCAATGTATGTGTATCAACAAACATTCAGAGCCTTCACAGCTCTAACCAAATCAGTGTCGATACATGTCAATAAACTACATTTGAAGCGGCTTTACTCTAACCAGATTGTACAACTTTCTAGTCTAAAGATGCGAATTTTTGTAGCAGAATCCCTCTTACCTGAACGAAGAGCTGGCTTCTTGATGTTGCGTCTGGAGAAGGAAGGGTTGAAGCATTCCTGTCTGTCTTCCCCGCCGCCTCCTGTAACTAATGATGATCCACCAGCATTAGAGTATTTGCTTAGCTTGGGCCTTTTAAACAGGTCGTTCGGCATCTCAGTCACAATTGTCAGATCTGAAACAAAATTTCGAAACCAAGTAATATATCTATCTATTGGTCTCTCAAGATGCAAACATACCAATCCAAATCAAAATATTCAAGTAACGCGATTTGATTCTTTCGATTTACAACTACCAATACCTTCTTCGCCGTCTTCTTCTCCAGTTAATCTCCGGCGATCAATAGGTGAACCGGAATCGAGGTACTCACTCCAATCAGATCGCTTCTTGCCACGAATATCTGAAACCTCCTCATAAATTTCTCCTTCAATGTCTACCTCCAAATACTTATCTGCTACGGCCTGTTCCTCTTCATCGGCAACTTTGCAAGACATATTAAAGGTCTGGACGAAGAATCGAAGCTCCTTAGCCTTGTAACCCTGAGCAAACACTTTCCGTACCGATTGCTTCTGATTGCAAATCACACAAACCCACTGGTTGCTACTTTTCTTCTTCTGCTTCACCTACGATCCCCAAAACAAATCCCTACAGATATAAAAACCTAAACCATACGAATATCGACAGATGAAGAATGAGAAAGAGCGAGTGAGCTTTACCTGCATAGTTGAGCATTCGAAACATTGCAGAGCGACGAAGAGAATATTTGGCATTTTCCTTCTTCTTCTTCTTCTACTCTCTAGGGATTTCGATTTTGTGTTTACAATGAATTTCAATTTCGCTCTCTCAATGGTTCGAGCGCCAATTTGATAATAAAAATCTTTGGCAATTTCAGATTATTGTGAACCGGCTTTGGTTAGATTTGGTTTAAGCTCCCGCGTTTTTAACAGTCGCGAAATAACATTAAACCCTAAAAACCCAAATCCTGAAGCTCGTGGTGGAGGTATATAGGACGATGTCGCTAGAGAAGCACATAGAGAAAGTGCTTTTCAACGCCGAAGTCATCGCGGAGCGGGTGGATCAACTTGGATCCGAGATTACTTCTGATTTCTCCGGCGGATCGGAGGCGCCTGTTTTCGTCGGCGTAGCCACCGGTGCTTGCCTCTTCTTGTCCGATCTCGTCAGGCGAATCGACCTTCCCATCGCCATCGATTTTATCAGAGCCGAATCCTACGGCTCTGGTACAGTCTCCAGTGGAAATCCCAGAATATCATTTGACTTAAAGCTGGACATCACGAACAAGCACGTTATCTTGGTAACTAATCTCCGTCCGCTTCATCTGATCTATTTATCTTATGTATGCGTGATGGATCTGGATTTGTGTAATATGTGTTCTGTTTCCAGTTTCTTTTAGCACTTGGGTTTCAGATTCATATGGATGTTATGGAAAGTTTGAATCTATACAACTTGAAATTGCTGTGTGGTGGCTACTGAAAACTTTGGAACTTAAACGTTTGAAGAACATAGCGATACGCCAAATGTAATGTGATAAACATATTTAGACAGGAGATCACTTGATGTTTTCGCATTTGATGATGTCTTATTAATCAATCTGCACAATCATTTGAAATTTCACTTCCTCTTTTGTTAACTAGGTATGTGTTTTGTTCAAGGTCGAGGACATTGTGGATACTGGCAATACACTTAACTGCCTAATCGAGCACCTGAAACTGAAAAAGGCGTCATCTGTCTCAGTCTGCACTCTACTCGACAAGCCATCAAAAAGAAAGGTTCATTTTAAGCTGGTTGGAAACGGGAAATTCTACAGTGGTTTTGAAGTAAGCTGCTTCTGAGGGCTTTAGAGTTTCATATGGTTCAGAAATTTTTTAGATAATTAAGACTATCTTAACCATCTAATGCCTAAGCCAACGTAACCATAATATCCAGCTATTTGGAGTCTGGATATTCAATATTATTTGATCTTCTTTTAGGGAATAGGTGAGATCGTAGCATGATAATTTTTCGATTCTTCTTTGTTCAGTTGTTTGCAATGTTATGCCTATACTTGTCTAAACCATAGTAAACAAAAGTAGTCGTTTGTGCGCTAGGAAACTAGCCTGACTTAATAATATATATTTCATGGCATTGTGTTGAACATGTGTTGTACTTTCTGAATATGTGCAGTGTCCAGATGACTTTGTCGTGGGCTATGGCATGGACTTTGCAGAGCAATACCGCAACCTATCTTACGTTGGCGTATTGAAGCCTGAATATTACATGTGATAATATTACATGAACTGGAGTCAGTTCATACTTTTAAAAAATTACTGGGCGATCATGAGAAATTCTATGACTTGCCCCCTTACATTGTTGTTCAAAGCAGTAAAACCAGAGTGATACTACACTTTGGCAATGATTCTGATGCAAAAGCTAATGCATGTATGTGTGTGATGTGTTATTCTGAATGTCTTCAGCAAGAGCTTCACACAATACATATATTTCATAAATCTTTTAGTTATAGAAATCATAGAAGCCATACATTATATCCCAAGAAATAGATACAGACAAACAAATGGTAACCTCGGACAATAAGGTTTAGCCTTTCTTAGGGATCTATCTTCCTTCTTTTTTACTTCCAGGTGAGCAGAGGAAGAGAATTCTTGGCCGGAGGAACAACAAGTCCATCGGAATCATACAAGATAACACCAGAGAAATCTGGAAGCTGGCATTTTCCTCCCATGAGAATGTTCTTCTGCCACAACGGACCTCGTCTCTGATCCCCGCTCAGCAGCATGCTTGGTTCGCCATTGTATGGCTCATAAACACCACCATTGTTCATCATCATCATGGTCATGTCATTTTGGAGATGTATAACAGGTTCATGATCTCGAGAGCCATAACAAGCAGTCCAACAACGAAGCTTCCTCTTCGAATGAGAAGCGAACACTGAAAGTCCATCGAGAAGGAGGTTTGCTGCGGTTAAACCCATTTGAGAAACTGTATGCGGCTGCGTTTTAGATGGTGGAATGGTGCGAGCCATTGATGTGGTTTAAAAAGGCAAGATTAGGTTGTTGCGGTTCGAGGGTTTGTGGGTCGGTGTCTTTGAGCTCAAGGGGTTTATGTAGGGAAATGGAAATGGAGTGGTTCGCCATTTGAGGGGTCAGTGAGAAGCTTTTGGCTCTGGTTCAGGTGCTTCTGTGGTTTGGTTAATAGGTTGACCTTCACCTGTCTTCTTTTGACTTTTGTGCGATCAGAGCCATTATGAACCTCATTGTGGGCCTAATTGTGAGGCCCATTAGGCCAACTAAATCTCTTCCTCTACCTCCAGTAGGCAATCATAAATTTTTGAACAAATTACTTATCTGCGCCGCCGACCTACAGAATCTCGGAGAGACCTAACCGGCGGACTCATTTCAGAGGAAACCATGCGTCTTCATTCAGCAATTACGCTCCGAAATTTATTCACCAGAAAGTCTCTCCGAATTCCTCAGAATCTAAGCATTGCCTCTTCTCCGGTTCCCATAAACTCGCTCGGCGATGTCGCCGGTCATATCGGACCTCAGTCACCATCTCCCTATTCGAAATCCAGTCTCTCGCGAATATTCCGGATCCCAAGCGCTTCATCCAAATTCTCCCACGAGAATCGAAGGAGATACGGCACCGACTCTAGCGGCGGCTCACCGCCAGATGTGAACAAGGTGGTGGACGAGATCAATCTAAAGTTCGCTGAGGCGCGTGAGGAGATCGAAATGGCGATGGATGCGAAGGAGACGGTTTACTTCAACGAGGAGGCGGAGTGCGCAAGAGCCGCCGTGGCCGATGTTTTGGAGATGTTCGAGGGTTTGCTCGGGAAGGTAACAGAGAAAGAGAGAGCGTCCCTGCAGCGATCCATGGGCCTAAAGATCGAACAGCTAAAAGCTGAGCTTCAGCAGCTGAACGAATGATTAATTAATGACGATTCTCTGGAGAACGAGGAGGTTGGCAGAAAATTTCCTCTTCTTCACCGATTGCAATTTGGATACCGAGCCATTGTTTATCATCTGTGTGTGCGTTGCTTCAATAAATTTACAGCATTCAGGTAAAATCGAGTGAACCTTGCCTCTATTGTTCTTTCTGGGATTAGAGTTTATTCTAAGTTTCTCTAGTTCGGTGAGCTTCGTCTTGTGTTTTGATCTTATCATAGATACGCATCTTCTGTTAAAAAAAAAAAAACAAGCTTTTTGAGGAAGAACGAACGAACAAAATCATTTACTCATAATAACATATAATCCAAAAAAAAAATCAAATACAGAGTACAACATTTTGTTATCAGAATTTGTGATTTTGTCACTGACTCTCAAACTTGAACCAGTCCCAGTTAGCATAGATTTCTTCATCCTTGCCCTGAGGAAAACTGCTTGTGATCGGAGGACGATCAGAAATCTCGCTTGTAGTCAACGAAGGCATCTCTTCTCTATACTTCTTTGCCATCTCTTCAGCCTCCATTAACACTTTCTACATGGCAAACTCACAGTATAATTTTTAGAGTAGGGACATGACTGGTGTCTTGTGTAAATATATAAGAAAACAAGTTAGATTCATATGAGTGAAAAAACTGTCAATATAAAGATCTGCAAATTGTACCTCTCTGTTTGTGATGAACAAACCCGGTTCGCTTTCGAGATCTGCAATACTGTAGAACAATAACAAGACAAGGAAAGAGGTTTTAGTTGTTACTGAGGAGGACTATTGTATATTGGAATTTGCGTTTCTATTCAAGGTTTTTTTTAACCTGAGAGAGATCTTGTCTGGAAATAGAGATTTCACAACCAGAACCTTCAAGCATTCGTCCACTTGAAGCACATCGCTCACCGATCCAATTCTTCTGCGAGTTATGTTTGAAATGTGTAGCAGTCCACTGTGGACACATTTATTGGCAAACGAAATGAGTTCAAAACTACTAGTCACTAAGAATAATAACGAATAGACTTGAACTTACCTTCTACTACTATCCCCGAGTTTGACTTGAGCTCCGTATGGTAAGATTTTGGCAACTGTTCCTTCTAAGAGTGTTCCTTCTCGAAGGTACAGCTTCTCCTGTGACATTATGCGATATTTCATTAGTTTCGTCGTTGATTATACTGACAAGATTATACAGTCAAGACAAAAAGGGAAACCAACCCAGGCTGTTTTTTCACTCAGTATCAAGTCGTTTTTGTCTTCGTTCAATCGCGTAATCTGCACATCTAGTCTACGACCCACCTGTAACACAAACAAAACAAAACAAAAAAAACGCCTGAGCAATCACAGAACGGTGNTTTATTGGCAAACGAAATGAGTTCAAAACTACTAGTCACTAAGAATAATAACGAATAGACTTGAACTTACCTTCTACTACTATCCCCGAGTTTGACTTGAGCTCCGTATGGTAAGATTTTGGCAACTGTTCCTTCTAAGAGTGTTCCTTCTCGAAGGTACAGCTTCTCCTGTGACATTATGCGATATTTCATTAGTCTCGTCGTTGATTATACTGACAAGACTATACAGTCAAGACAAAAAGGGAAACCAACCCAGGCTGTTTTTTCACTCAGTATCAAGTCGTTTTTGTCTTCGTTCAATCGCGTAATCTGCACATGTAGTCTACGACCCACCTGTAACACAAACAAAACAAAACAAAAAAAACGCCTGAGCAATCACAGAACGGTGAAGCCAAAAGCTTTACTGTGATTCAGCGAAAAACAAATTGTTACAGCCGAGGAAGAAACTCTTGCTTTACGTTTTCCTTCAACTCGGTGAAACTATTCACTTTCTTCACCAGTTCCTGCTTTGGAATAAAAGCTCTCAAACCCTGAAATCAAACCAACATAAAGCTATTGATTATCCACTTAAAGGTATGGAGTCTGTAAAGCCCCTAAATGAAGTACACGAAAATTCGGGTACCTCAATTCGGGTGAGAAGCCCTCCTGTGTTCCACTCTGTTATCTTAACTTCAATAGGCTCATTAAGTTGCTTGATCTGTCACAGAACAATTGTACTCTTCATTACATCCTTTATAGGACGTAAATACTTCAAACCAAGAAACAGCTTTGAATCCAGAAAATGAATGGAATCTAGGAACAAGAAAAGAACCTGCCTCAGTCGATGCCAAGCGATTCTCCGGAAGTAGCGTCTGGAAGAAAGCAGAGGCCTTCCACTCAACGTCCTCCCTAAAACCTCCGCGAAAATCACTGTCCCGATCTCCACCACCGGCCTGCCTTGCCGTGCAAATTCCGCAATCTCAACACCGTCTTCTTCATCATCCTTAACAATACCCATTTTCCCATTAACCATGAACTCTTCAGCATCGTACTTCAAATCACACAGAAAATAGTCCAATTCTTTATCATACAGAGGAAGTATCTCCTTCGTCAGCATAGTTCCCAACATATCCGCGCCGATACTCACATCGAGCTTGTTCTCGTTACCCGAAACCACAACACCAACCACAAAATCACCTGGTTTAGGGTCGTAATACTCCACACTGACTCTATTTCTTTCCTCGGAAACCTCCGATTCGCCTGCTTCTTCTCCTCCCTCGGGTTTGAAGAATTTCAGAAACGGCTCCAGAATCTCGTCGTCGGCTTCTCTCACACGCTCGTTCTCGTCCCCGTCTGGTTTCGGTACAGGGCTAGGCTTGTTCAATAGCTCAAGCTCCTCCTCCTCCTCCTTCTCAGAAACGATTCCTCCATTTTGAACATCGGGAACGCCGTCTCGCGAGCAAAATCTGATCCCATAAGTTCCCCGAACAGCAAAATCGCGACAAATAGCGAAACTACGAAACGGAAAGGGGCTTAGGGTTCTATGAAATTGAGACTGCGAAGCTTTCTCCGATGCTCTAAAGTAGATACAGTCTCTCGAATAACCGGAGCTACGAATCGAAGAAGAAGCAGTGAATAGAGACTTACATGGCTGACTCAGAAGCGTTTGCATCTTTTTTCTCTTATCCGCCGCGCACATAATCCCTTCAAACGGTTCATTTTATCCTTTTCGCCAGTTTTCTTATAACAAATGCCCTTTCTCTTAATAAATTTTACCAAATCGGACACCAAGTTTCAAATGTAACAATGGAACCCACACTTGTCCAACATTTACGACACCTAACAATAGGCCCAACATTGATAATGGACCTAATTAATAGTGCGGTTGTGTGTCAAATAAAAATGGACCGTCGCATTTATTAAACTGACGCGGTCGGCGATTCAATTTAATGAATAACGTCCTAAGACTCTAATAAACATTCTTGGTTTTGGATTCCAACTTTCGTCACTGTATGGCGTAAGGTCTCGATCAGTGTTTTGAAAAGCCGTTTAGACGGTGCCTAAGTGATAAGTGATCATAACAATTGTGGCCTCGTTCGTGCGGTGATGCTGGTGTCGCTCCTTTTTCAGCGTCGAGTTGAAGCGACATCGACGTCGTGTTATTTTCTTTTAACAAATCGCCGTTTTTTTTTTTTTGTCGTCCAGGTTCCGGACCCGCAGAACTCAAACTATGTTAAAGTCATTTCTTTGGAGGAGACCCCTCCCAAGTGCGTTCGAACCCGAGGCTGGACGGGCACATATCTGCGGGCCCGTACAAATCGCCGCTCTTCAGTTTCCACCACATGTTATATGGTTTCAAAAGAATTAAATTTGGTTGTTTAATTTTGTTGCTAGCGTTTCTATAACGAACAAGGCGGATCTCTTAGGTGTTGGAACTTGGAAGGTTGTATTGAATCGAAAGCGGATAAACGGAAACGAAACATTTGAAAATTTGAACATGATTTTTTTCAACAAAAACAAATGAGGAAGCGGGCTTATCTATATACTATACTAGATTAGGTTCCGCGTGATACGCGGATAAAAAATAAAAGATTTAGATACTAAAATTGATAATATGCTTAATTATGACTAGTATAGTTAGATTCTAAATTAAAATCCCGTTTAGTTATCCATGAATTACGTTTAGTAATTCGTATTTAAGAAAACTCAAAATTGATTCATATTACCCATAAATCTTATAAACAATCCCTTTAAATAAATGAGAGGGTTTCAGAATAACCAAACACACGATAAAAAAAATTTCGTCTAATTAATTTTATATATTATGAATCGTATATATATTTTTTTATATTTAACACTTTTTATTTGGTAGTTTTTTATTTGTTTCTCTTACTTTACTTTTTCAATGGTATTAGTTTCCATTATATAAAACACAATTATTTTTTCTTTTTTGTTATTTTTATTTGGTAGTTTATATTTTTTTTCTATTTCTTTACTTTTTCAATGTTATTAGTTTCCATAATATAAAACACAATTCTTTAACCTTTTTTGTTATTTTTTATTTAAAAAAATAAATAACTAACAATTAGAAAGTTTATATTATTACTTTGACACATGTCGCGATCTAAATTAACAACGACACATGTCACGATCTCGTGAATGAGAATTATCATACATGTCCTGCTCACGTTGAGAGATCCACCTTTATATAATAAGATATATGTTATAAAAAATATCTTTATAATATTATTTAAGAATACATTTTTGAAAATGAACTTTGTTTTGTAAGTTATTACATATTATGTCATTACAAATCAGAAAAGATAATTGAAATAGGAAAAGATATAGTTGTCTTTGAGAATATAGAAAGTATTTATTTATCATTAAAGTGGTTATTCACTATTTAGTTTTTTAATTATTTTTAATATAAT